>MUAA02000176.1:0-158739 GCA_014180765.2 Marchantia paleacea
TTGTATCATATCTCAATTTAGCCACCCAGACAAAAAATGAAGGATGCCAAAGTAGGAAAAGACATCTCAAATTTTGACATAAGTTCAAGTTTTTTGATATATATAAATTAAGAGTAGAAGACCAATAAAATAACAAAAATATGGATATATGGATGAAACCAAGCGAGTAACATGAGCTAGCACTAATATCATAACCATGGAAAATATATCATACTACACCCAAGATATCCAACCATCTGGGTCAAATGTTATACAAACAAAAAGAATTTGAAGAAATCACCCAACGGTGATTGGTCTCTTATAATTCACTAGCTACCGCTCTATGTGGAAACAATGGAAACATATTACCTCAAATAAGCTGTTCCATAAGCTAAAGAGATTGCCACCACTGCCATAGTATGGTAATCTCTTGACGCAATCTCTAAAACATGTTGAAGTGGGTGTTCATAACTCTAAAACTATAGTAACAAAAGATATAACTTTTTTAATACCCATATAATTGATACCTTTGGTTCTTCTTTAGTATAATCAATAATTCTAAAAATTAAGAGATAGATATATAGCTTGAAAAATAAGCTGGTTTCTAAACGAAGTATAAGTGTATGCTAACACACTCAATAAAATGAACACATGTCAATATGTTCTAAACCTCGTCATAAATGCTCAACTTTCATACTCCTTTGAGTGGCAAGACTATCCACTTTTCATATTTTGTGCTGTGCTGAAGGTTTGACTTCATATGAACCGCAAAAGAACCCTCATTAACCACACAAAAATAATAATAATGAATCATATCTATCTAGTAGAAATGATGACAACTACCTCAGTCTTTTTGGCTCGGTTCAGCCTCAGCGACGATTATCAAGTACAATGGAACACAATCAAAAGGCCATTTCGGTCGTTAGATTAAACACAAACCCTAAGATTGTCAACTTGGCGGTGAAAAGTGCGAGAAGACGACGACGGCAGGGCAGACAAGGATACAGTAGGCTATACATTTTGGCAACCAACAAAACAAATTATCCATAGTGTCGGAACCGGGGGATAATAAATGCCAAGGTATGGATGGCGAATGATCACAGCCCCATGTCTTTTTCTGTAGACTCATAAATCCTATCACCGTCTCGTCACCATCGTGGCCCCCACTGCCCCCAATCGGACCCATCACAAATTCCCAACCCATCCTGGCGCCGGACCATGGGCGGGGTTGGAAAGCCGTCCGTCCATCGTTCGGTTGAGGATAACGAACTCATTATAGCTCGACAGGTGGTCCGGTCCTATGTGATTCACATCCATCGAAGATCGAAGATGCGTCTAGGCAGGCCGCGGCGGGGAGGAGAGGCGAGCAAGGGCCGGCAACTTTTATTCCGGGCATGGCAACTCTTCCCTTCTTATGCGGACTCAACGATTTTGTCTTCTTCTTCTCATTCTTTCGTTCTAGTAACCAACCGATCAATGGACGGACGGAGGACAGCAGACGGGCTGCCTTATTGCTTAATTCAAAACATACATAGTAAACAAAAGGTCCCAGGATTTCTCCATGGTAAAAGTTGAGAGAATAATAAAGGGAGAGAGTTGGTAGGAGTAGTTCATTATTTCTTCATATATTGTATGATTTAATTAATGTAGAGAATGGCAGTTGTTTTAGTTTTTCAATTTGGGTTATATTGGTATTTAAATTTAATATTATACAGAATGATATAGAAAGATATTAATAATTCTATAATTTTAAAGGTTTTTAGTGATTTTTATCAAATTGGACATATGGGTCCTGTTTTTTTTTCAATCTTTTCTTTTCATACATTAGTTTTCTTGGGACATAATTGGAAAATTATGGAGATAGTAATGAAAAGTTATAAATATTTTTAGATTTTAATCTTTTTATAGTTAGCATTTCTCCATGTGAATTGGGGTGTTTGAGGAGATACATGATGGAGTGTTGTGTGTCCTTATCGTTTTCTTTGTGTCAGCTATAGCTTCACTTTCCCTTATGGGTCCACCAAATACGGTGCATGATACACAATGTCAGGTGTGTCATTGTTTCTTTACCTTGCAAGGGGTAAAGACCCACGTAGAAAAAATGCATAAAGATTATGATTGGACCACTTGGGATGCACACGTGAGGAGGATGATCACATCGACATCGATATTTCTCACTTTGGAGAACACGCAGACTACATCGATTCCTTCATTGAGCAACCCGTGTAATTGACGGTTAGAGTAATTAGGAATAGAAGTAGTTTAAATAGCAAGTTAGCGAACAATTGAAGGTCCCATTTACAAATTATTTTGGAAAGAACACGATTGTGTAGTCAAGATAGGAAAATGGCTTACCTCAAACCACTCAAGGAGGAAGCAAATCCAAAATGAATGTTGACATACTTACAAACAACCACGGAGAGACAAGTCGACAATCTGATTCCAAAGATCTAGCCTTAGAACTCACTCAAAGAGCAAGCAGGGCGTTCGCAAGGAAAAAGTTAAGGCACAAGGAGCAAGAAGGAGGATGGGTGCAATCCCAAGGGAAACCAAAGAGGAAATGATTCTCACATGAGAGCACACCAATTCTTTCCACTTCGCAACCTTGAACATGAAAAATTAGAAGCACTAAAGAAATTCACGACCCCTAGGATATACATCACAAAACAGACTCATCTCATCTCGAGGCATCTAGGAGACATATTCAAAGGGGATCTTGGCACAAGAGATGTCATGTGAGCAATCCAAGACAATTGGGGAGTTAGGTCCCATCTTACACTCGACTTCTATAACCTCTTCAAAAACCTTAGAGGAAGAAGTAGTCGGAACAAACCCATGTCATAATCCGGTGGAAGATCAGGGGGAGGACTGTGAAAAGTGGACAGAGTACACTTTAGCTATGACATCATCCGCCTCGTGTCTAAAAACTCATCAAACATATGAGGAACAATTGGATGTCAAATTCAAGAAATCGATCAATCTCCCATTCGTACTATTCTTTCCACTAAAATGACAGCCCGATCACCAAGCAATAGTATCCATGGTTCAAATGAACTATTGATGACAATGACAAAGATTCGTACATTAAGATATTTAAGGTGATATCCATGGCCATCAAAGAAGATGATCTTGCTGATTGTTGATAAATTTTTTTGGGTCCCCTTAGGAAGGGGACCCAAATATGGATGAATAACAAAGAGGAAAGCCACACGTCTGAAATCACCCCCTAGGATGACCTTAAAAGTCATTTCTTTGCTAGGTTTTGGGAAATGGACTATGATAAGGTATTGCTTGGCGGGTTGGGGGCACCAATTGGTTCGTAAACATCAAAAGCTCCACGAACTCCAACTCTTTTGATGAAGAATGGAGGCATACACCTAGAAAGAAGGAAGGGCAATGCATGAAGCGTGAGATTGGGAAGCTAGGGGATGGAATCAAAAGTGGAAAAAACTTACCAAGTCACTTGAGGAGCTCAAAGTCCATCTTGTTAACAATAAAGAGTGTCGGAAATCTCCCTTGCAATCTAGAGCTAACATGTGGTGCACTATTTGTAGAAATTATGGACACACGAATATCAAGCACCAACTAGGGGAGGGTTACACAATCCAGCAGTATCAGTGTGGGATTAACCTCAATATGATACAAACCACTAAGACCGCAGACTAATGATTACAAGAAATGATGGGGCCATCAACCATACCACAGGTGCACATTCAACGATATAACCCACTAGAGATGGCAGTTACAACCCCGCAACGGAAGTTGGTGGGAGCACCGCATACGAATGGGCTGCAATGATCTAATGCATGCTTTAATTATGGTGTGGTGAGACATTGATCAAACCAATATCCACAGCCACGTAAGCAGATGAGTTACCAACCCTTGTGAAGTTACTAAAGGCGCCCGGTCATACGAATGTGGAATGCAATCAACCTTAGCAAGTCATGTCAGAAACGGAACGATACCATGCATAGGGGATTAGAATGGTAACATCTCCAAAAAGCGATGAGGGGCTAAACCAAGTGATGTTGGAAGAACATACCATGGAGGCCGTAAGTTAATGGCTCCAAGAGGTGATGGATGTTCTTCATATTATTACCCAAAGTGATAAAGGATTGGTCGCCAATGCGGACATTCTAAAATCAAGTAAAACCATTTTAGAACCAAAGAAGCGAGCTGTGTCTGCCACCCCTACAGACAACTAAAGGACTTGTCCACCCGTGAGGCTTAGGAGAATAGCCATGTAGATAGTAAACGAATAACGTTGACATTCCTAGCTGATATTAGAACTGAAGTAGAAACCTATCTAAGGGAGTTCACTCCTTCAGAATTATCTCGATCCAATACTACTCCTCCTACAAAGCAACAACGCGGAGAGGAGCCGACGAAGAAGACTTTGGTTGGGTATTATGACCAAGTCACAAATTTGGCGGAGGTGAAGGCTAACATCACGATGAAACAATTATTGGACGATAATAAGGCTTATAAAAAGATGTTGATCCAAGCCTTGAGGAACATCAAACCTTGAGTAACAAAACACAGGAAGCTACCTTCCTGTGTTTTGTTATTCGATATTCGGTATTCGATAGACCAAAGGATTTGGACACACCAGAGCTTAAAATTGAGATTCTAGGATGCATGCTCAAGGTTGTTTTATGAACTCCCGATTCGGGATGAATATCATGACTGAGGATACAACCCAAGCTTTAGGATATAAGACCTATGAAATTTCTCCAAGAGTGATTTGATGAGTAGATCATTCTAGTAAACGCATAGTGGACATTTTGCGCGGAGTGCTAACCCGAATAGGTAATGTCTCCTTCTCACTCACCTATATTGTCCTAAAATTAGAGGAAGACAGTGGCTACAAAGTGCTTATTGGATGACCTTGGTTGTATGGAGCAAAGGTGACAACAAATTCATAGAAGAAAACGTTTTCTTTCTTTGACCCAACAACACCTTCAGCCCAAAAGATGATAATCACTTCACATCATTTGAAATACCAAGGCGAAACGTAATCTGGAATCACTAACACAAGCGAGAATCTTATCGATACAAGCTATTTGTTGTCGATGAAGTCAACTATATGGAATGCTATAAGATGGATTTAAGAACTACCTTCTGACAAAAAATAGTAATTACATGTCAGTGTGGCCCGAAGTGAAGCTCGTCACACTGACAGAGTCGTAGAACCTATTATGTGGCAAGAGATGGAAGTAGCTCTTATACGTAAATTGAAAGTGAAACAATTCATGCCAAGAGAAGATCTTTGGTCACTCCTTCAATTATTACGAGACTATAAAGATGTGTTCATTTGGAAAGTTGAAGATATGTAGGGCATTCCTAGTAAGTGAGGAGAGCACAAGATTGATCTTATAGAAGGAGTAGTACATGTTAGACAACAACAATACCTATTAAATCCGAAGTATTTCTTATTGATTAAAGATGAAATTAATAAATACCTCCAAGCGGGCACTATTTACCTTGTATTGATCAGTGAGTGGGTAGCAAGTATTGTGATTGTACCTAAGAAGAATACTGAAAAAATACGTGTCGGTCAAGATTTCAAAAAGTTGAATGCATCTACCAAGAAAGATCTCCATCCGTTGCCCGTTAGTGATGCCATCTTAGATCATGTGGCGGGTCATGAGTGTTATTGTTTTCTGGATGGATTTTTTTGGGTATAATTAGGTATCTATTCGGGAAGAAGATAAGAGTAAGATTACCTTCATCATTGATTGGGGGACATATGACTACCATAAGATGTATTTCAGGTTGTGTAATGCACTAGCTACCTTTTAGAGAAAGATGACACATATTTTCCAGGATTATTTACAATGGTTCTTGGAGATCTTCATTGACGATTTTGATTTGTTTTGATCCAAGGCATATCACTTGAACCACTTGGAATAGACCTTCTGCAAATGTCGAGAAAATCAAATAAAAATTATTTCAAATATGATATATAAAAAATATTTTTAAAATATTTATTTAAATTTATGATGATATTTTTAAATAAAATATCATCATATATATTTACTTGAAGAGTAAATTTATAAGAGTAATATCCATAAAATTACATCGTTGGGTTGCATATTGAATGAACAGCGCACAATTATCCATGTTAGTTTTATGACAATGTGTGTCAATTGTTTCCATAACCTATAACATTGACATTTCTCATGTCTAAATGGTGACATGGTATATAGTTTAAGCGTGTAATCCTACATGGATAGGTTTCCACACTTGTTACGTTTACCGCTTAGATGCATTTTGCGAATAGAGTGTATTTGTAATTTAGATAACTTTTGAATAAATCTTCACTCCAATGGAGTGAAAACCAACGCAATGAAATGAGTTATTTAATAACTTTCATCATCTCTTCCTCTTGTTAATAATTATCTTTTGTCCAAATATCATGATTAACAAAAGAGTATCTCAATCCTTTCAAAAATTAGATTCTCTACACCAACACCATCTACAATTGAAATTAGAATGGATTCATTTTAATCTATTATAATTGTAAGATTTTCAGACTTTTTAGTGGCCTGGTGGCGGGGTTGAAATGAATGACTAACCCGCCGGTTGAAATGAAGATGGCTCCTGCTGGACGCGGGCCCAACAAAACAAAGCTGAAGTACTGAAAAATATTACCAACTGTAATAGAGCTACCGAATACTGAAATAGAGATTTTTGCCGGTACTAGGTCAATGCTGTCGTAGGGTACTACCGCAACATTGTAGGGTGGTCCTTTTTCGTGTAATACAGTATTATCCTCCTTGAGTCCGCATGCGAAATAGGGAGTCCAAAGGAATATGTGAAAATGACAGAACAGTCCTTTGGTTCTAAATTCTCAGCACAGTCGTCCGGGCGTTGCTCCCGACCGCGCCCTTGGCTTGTATTACCTTTGATCCTACTGACTGTCTCGGGGCCCGCAGCGCAAGAACCGGCGAATCCGCAACCGGAAACCGGGAGGAAATGCTCATCCTCGTGTTTTGTCGCTGCTGGTGCCGCATGTGGTCAATGGCGGTGTCGATTTCCTCTGACCACAGTAAATGAGCGGGTGATTCTGGTTTGGAGCTGGTCAACTCCAGGAGATGCGTTGTTTTGCTGAAATGCGTCAAATGTGGAAGATAATCCCCAGATGCCGACAGAGAATGAGAAAGGAACAAGAAACACGGTCAGGGCGATGGATGGAGTGTTGAACAGGAAGAAAGGAAGTGAAGAAGGAAGATTCAAAGAGGACTCCTCTTGGACGGATGGGACGGAAGAAAGAGAAACTGGGATTGCTAGAGGAGGGAAGGGCTCAGCAAGCGGCCATGGAACCAGATGCATGCAGATCGGTGTGGGGTTTGTCGTAACGATGGACCGAACGGAAGGAGTCTCATGGATTTTGCTACGAAAAAGCTTGTGCCCAAAAAGACAGGAGATGGTTGCCCTGAAGAACCTCTCTCGTTACTACTCATCCTCACACTGACACGACCTCCCAAGTGTAATGTTCTCATCTGCAGATAAGATATTCAAGAGGAAACTTCCAAGCTTATAACTTGCCCGGTGCAAGCGTTGTTAGGGCGTGTCTTGTTGTGTAGGCGTATGTGAGCCACAGCAACTTGAGCCAAGTACGAGAGAAGTAGGAGCTGTGGTTGAACGCATGTTGTGAAGTAGGGTGCCTCTAGAAGAGCGAAAGCAGCAAATTGGAAACTTGGTCATGAGTGTACTCAGAAAACTCTTTCTTTGTGAATCTTTTATTTGTTGAAGACATTCACGGGCGTACGGGAGATCGAGAATGAGATTACAACCGATGTCGTATGGGACACTTTTGACCTTATCAACTTCGGTCGTAAGTCCACTGGCGTGTCGTGGACCATCATCGCTGTTCCGGTGTTGGCTCGGAAACGATAACCGGTTGGGTCTACAATGAACCGGCGGTTGCGGCAGGTAGAGACTTGATCCACTGTACAGTGACCTCTGATGGTGTGGAATCAGCTTGGGCGGTTGTATCTACCGAATCTCATACATTACCCCTACCCATCCGACTTAAACCCGGGCAAACAGAGCGTGGCCTTTCTCCGACTATGTATTTTCGTTCATTCCGTGGCTCAACAGTTGGATCGAGCTTTCTCGCACACCTGTTCCCCAGGTCGGCAGGCGAACTTGCCGTATAAGATAATGCCGGTGCGTTAAATGTTCAAGGCCATTCTCGAAAAGGTCAATTGACAGGTTATTTAACAGTATGTTTTCCGATGAAACGAGTTATATTCTCTTCGCTGCGGCTGGCATAACTACGATCGCGTTTTTGACTTATTTTCGTTTAGACTAAATTATGTTCATGAATTACCGCAGTTACTCTTCACACCAGGAAAGTGCGTTTGTATCTCAATTGGTTCAACACATTTGTCTGAAGACAGATGTAATCTTGATGTATACGCGTCCTAACTGCAATGATGCAATCACCGGAAGAAAGGATAAAAAGTTGATCAGGGCTCTGTGGTTTGTTATCAGACCCCATTGGCAATGTATTCATTAAATATGAGGAAACTGGAGCTCGCTGTAATATTTTTGCCCTGCACGTCCGCTATACACAGTACCATTCTAACCAATCACAGTGAAGGAAACAGCATTTTGAACTACCTCTCAGGATTTTTCTCCAAATTCTTATCACAGAGTTACATTTTGTGAGAAAGCAGCAATCTATGTAATAGTGTAGTAATGCTTTCCCCATTCCACCTCAGTCTAGCATTTGTAGGTTCTCCCATGGGATTTTAGGACCAAAGTCAATATGACGAGTTATGTAGAGTGTGAATTCACGTGGAAGTGGTCATGTGTATTTAGGTTTGATGAAGAATGTTACATGTGGGTAGATAGATGTGTTCCTTCAATTTCGGATCGACACACACACAGGAAGAAAGATCTTAATTTCAGAGACTTGTTCTAAATGTATCAAGTCACAAGGGTCAACATGCCTTCACTCATATGGATATTCCCAATTTTTTCTCAACTTCCATACAGAAAATGTCCTGCTCTCTCCCTTCTGTCTCTCTGTGGCGCTTCTCGTCTCTCCGTTAATTTCTTTTTGTGGTCCGTGTGCGACAGTTTGGTGAAGCGGAGGAACTGGCAGCGGCGTCGTCGACTTGGGTGCTGGTGCTGGTGCGGGGTGTCGTGGTGGTAGTTGTGGTGAGGAGAGGTCGGTCGATTGTCACAGATATAAACAAGACTAGTTGAGCTACCCTTGCCGCAAAAAAGCCAAGCACGAAAAATTCAGTACCTGTAACAATTGGTTCGTGTTCAACAAGACTCATCTTCGAATATTACAACAATATACATTCTACATTGATATCAGCGTTACGAGATGTACAGGCTGATATCAACACCCTGTGGGTGTAAAAGGCCTTGAAAGGTACTTTCTTTGAGCAACAAAAATGATTCAACTAAAAATCAATAGATACTAAACACTAAATCATCTTTGAGGAACACATCCTATGTTTCCTCCATGATCCTTTGTATCCTTGGTCGATAGTCTACAATCAGAAAGGTACAGTCACAACGAGTTCCTACAACTTTCTGCTTTCCCTTGGGAGCGGAGGTGATGGATTTACTCTGACATGTACATCTATCCTTGCGAAGGCACAGCGATTACCATGCTAGCTATAGTAGCCAGCAAATTTTTCCACCAACCCAGATAAACTTCCTTGATCAATAACACAGCCTTGGTGTCAAAATGGACATGCAAGTGTGTTGGAGCGTTGTTGCTTACGGATAGGCGTCCTTTGACACAGCCCAGTAACTTCTTCCAGTGTAACACATGCAGGTTCATCTCTATTCGTTATTCCTGAACAAGGTTAGCCTTCTGCTGATGGCAACACCTCTTGTTGACCCACAAGTTGGCTCTCCCAACCTTCGCTGTCGATGGTGGGCCCATGTTAAAAAAATAATCAAGTATGGCCTTTGTACGAGATAAAAACACTCCACACCATTCCCAACAGTCCGGCTGCAGGTACCTGCATTATACAATGCAGTTGATGAAAAACTCTGCATTAGTGTCTCTAAATCTGCTATAATGTTATCTAAACCGTAATGACATGAAAACTATTCCAAGGGCTCAGGACTACGTTGAATGATGTGTTTTCAAATGTAGGTCAAACTAGTGAGGGTTTTGGAAAATACAGAAATATAAACATGGACGACTGAAAACAACAAGGACATATATTCATAAAGCATGGAACGTCCTCATCAAACATTTAGAGCATGCAGAGACCTTACACATAAACTGCAACAAGAACCCTGATTGGTAACGTTTAACAAGTAGGTATTTAATCCGAGTTCACTCACCTGGAGTTGAGGTGGAACCATTCCGAAATTTACAATCTGAAATGGTATCCACACCTTCCAATTGGCAACAACAGTAGGCCACCAATCCTGCCAAATTGACCATTTTCAAATCACCCTTAGAGACAGGAATTTTATGAGGTTAGTGATTTGAACTTCAGCTTCTCAAATAAGATAGAAACATGAGATTTCAGATCATGGTCGCGGAGTTGTGCTTCAGGCAATTCAAGAGTTACCTTCTCCAGCTTTCGCTGTATTTGATCCTGACGATTCTCGAGAGTAAGAAGTACGATGAAGAAACTTAACATCCCTAGAGGAGTGAAAATAACCTGTCCAAAACAGAAACAAAAATTAGGTTGCTGTAGCCTTGAAAGCATCTGAAAACATGACCAACATGACTATGATTTCGAAAGCAAATAATTATCATTGCTGTTGCTTTATATTCTAGACAGAGTCCTATCTCATATATACTGGAACGTACAAATGATACAAACATGACTAAACATTTCCTTGGTAATCGGACTTACTTGGTCGAGGCCTATTCTTAGTAATACACCTCCAAGTCCAGGGACTGTAATGATTTTTGGAAGTGCTCCGTACCTGAGCAGATGCAAAGCACATTAAATGCAAAGACCCATTTGCAAAGCGGGAAAGAGGCCAGGACATTATTAAAGAAAACGATAGGTTTCCAACCGCCCAAACAAGATACTACGACCGGTAAACTTGTCAACTTGATTCATAAACAACAAAAAAGTAACGAGTTTAGACTCCTCTTCACATAAGTACGTGTTCAGATCCTAAGTAAACTTTTCTGGAAACAAAGAGTCAAAAAACATAAATCCGATGAAACTAACATACCAGTAATGAAGCCCAGGGCCACTGAGGAAAAGCCCAATTGCCACGAAAGACCAGAATCGTTTCCAATCAACCTTGTCAAGTTTCTCAACGAAAACCTAGAATTTCGGACAACAACCTGAAGCTTGTCATAGAAGGAAAGCGGATTAAATTGACAAATGAATAGCAAGGAAGATTTAAATCAGGTTACTAGATTCACTCCTTAAAGACCAACAAGATAGTGAAGTTCAGTCCCTTCCAAGCAGGGGAATTGGTGGATCTGTAGTACCTGGCAGAAATAATCTGCAATAGCATTCAAAAGAGCAGACGTAAGGCTCTTCGCTATAAGTGGATGGTTTTCCAACATACCATTATACCTGGCCAAAAGCGAATGAGTATGTACAACACAGTACTGGAGAGACTGCAGAGAAGAGGAGGGAGCTGGTTTATAATTACATAAAGCCGAATTCGAAATGCAGAGTACATATACATAACAACAACAAACTTTTAATAACACTACAAAAGGAGATGGCATGAAAACTGAAAGTAGACTCTGGCTAACTCGTAGCTGACAGATCAGGAACCTTTTCTGATTAAGGAGTATGAAGCAGACAAAGAGGTTGAACATATGCAACTAACCATATCCAGAGCGTGGAGCCAAACCCCTGACTTGAATCGTCCCCGGAATTGCCCCTAAGATCATCCCCGGAATCTCCACCTCCTCCACGACCCCCTGCATTTCCACCTATATCGCCTCCACCATCGCCGAATCCAACCTTTTCTGCACCAGCATTCGCTACAAACTGAGAAAACCCTGCTATTCGGGCCTGGCCATTGCTACAGAATTTCAATTCTGATCCCAAATGTCTACACTCGTTCGACTGCCCTAAGCCCTGTATCCGTGGGCCTCTGCACATAGACATCTGCTTTCCTCCATTACCAACAGCCCTTCGTCGAGGGGGGCCGCAGTTTGCCAACTCTAAACCCTGGGCGCAGACGCGTCTCGTGCTCAAACTCGTCATGGTCGCCATCACTCCCTTCTCTGCTCCTCGTCAACGTGCACAACGTCCAGCTCCTCCTCGTTTCTCCTGCTGCTGCGTCGTGCACTTCTCCTTCTTCTACCTCGTGGACATGCAGCGCAGCGCAGGGCAGGACGAGGGAGGGTCGGCCTCTGGTGCACCTCCGACATTGAACCCTACTCCTATCATGAGCATTTGTCCTAGAAGGCTCGACCTCGTCCTCGTCGGACGACATTCTAGACCCACGTGTCGAAAGAATCCACTTGGCAGACTGTCATGCGGTCGACGGGTGGTAGGCTCCTTCCTTGTCAACTCTCGACACGTGGCTGTTCTCTGTATGACGTTGACAAGTTCCGATCAGTCATTGACGGTTTCGATAGTATCTTATGTACTTTCCGTCTCCAAAAGATTTCGTTCATTTTTTGTTAAGAGTCGAATTAATAGTGTCGTGTGGGTTATTGAATAGTCTGTTTTAAGTAACGTTCTTATTGCTCTACACATGAAATGTTATTATTTCATATGTTATGTTATTTGTAAATTTTTTGACTGAGATAATTCAAATATATTAAATAAAATAATATATATTTTCGAGTGTGATGTTACCGGGCTAGCCCCGTCTTCTATCTTTTTGTTATTTTACCTTGTTTTTACATTTAATCTTGTTTGATTTGTGGTTTTTCATTTTTTTAAAATTTTACCGTGTCTTTACATATAATCTTCTTTGATCTGCGAGTTTTCATTTGCATTATGGATCACAAGGGACGAGAATCCCGCTTCTTAAGGATGAGGAGTCTAATTTCGGGTCTGTAGGAGGTTACGTTAGAGGCAGTGCAACAAGTGCCACTTATTGCTCCAAAAGGCCGTGACACTTCCGCGAGCGGTGATGGCAGGCCTGAGGTGACGGTACTCGACAAATGTCGATTACAGCTACTGCAGTGCGGAAGCCGGGAATTTAGTATTTGCGCGTGAAATATTCCCGAGACGGCTGAGAAGTCGATCGGGATTCAGGATTCAGGCAGGGAGTCAGGACCGGGTCACCGGATGGGTGCGTTGTCCTTCTTGCCTTGCTGATATCGATGATACGATCGATGCGGCAGCGATAGGATTTGCCACAGTGTCCGAAGAGTACGTAGTCGTGTAGTGCTGGCTTGCAGCGTTCAAGGAGACTTAATGGCTCGCTGATGCAAATCAGTCGTGCAACGGTTTGGCGGCACAAGGCTATTGAGTGCAAATGGCACGAAGCTTCGACGAACAAGGGCGTTTCCCTCAAGCGAAATGAAAACATCAGATGCGCATGGCGCATCCGTGACCCGTCCCTTGCATACAGGTAGTGCAGTTCGTGCTTTTACGGTACCGGTACAAGCCCTTGCGTGCTTGCACTCGCTGGCCATGCTTTTCACACAATCTTCAACGATGCGACGCGACGCGACGCGACGCGAGGAGATGCAAATACCGCACTACAGTAGAAAGCAAACTGGACCTGGTGCCTGGTGGCAGTGCGGGTCCTGGGCCCCAATCCAAGACCCGCCTGTCAGTAACCAATCGAATCGAGCGGACTCGACCCTTTCCGGCCCGCGACGTACCGATGTACTGTCATTTCTGTAGTTCTTCCACTAACTAGATCAACACTACAGCCAACATTTTGACCTACAGTTACTCAGTATACAGTATAGAATACAGTGACCTCTGCCAGGAGACGGCCGTAACGAGTTCCTCTGAGCTCCAGTCCAGTCCAATCCACCCCATCCCGTCCCATGGGCTCATAACATGTACTGTACAGTACAAGTAGTGTACCTTACTTAAATACGGATCCGGGTACTTCAGGAAAGACGCAGAATCAAGGGACGGATGACGAGCTCATCCTTCTCTTTCTCTTACGCACTTTGGCCCAAGGACAAACAAATGAACAAGATAGAGATAAAGATAAAGATAGAGAGAAACAGTAACGGAACACGGAAAAATAAAAAAGTGCCAAAAGTGACAAAAGCCACACCACGCACCAAAAGAGCAAGAGGATATAAAGCAAAAGGGGCCAACCCAAAATCTCTATTCCTATTGATGTTATATGGAGCTATGGAGGTTATATGGAGCTATTGGGGCCTAGCCCCATCCCACCCGCTTGGTTTCATCCCTGTAGGACTTGATAGGATCTTCCCTTTTGCTATATTACTAGGTTTTCTGCCAAAAAGAACAAAAAAATTCCTATGGATTTGGTACATTCTTATGCACTCTGGAATCTGGATGTCACTGGAGGTAGATTGGAGTCCAGTACTTCAACTGAATACCTGTATAATTTCCACGTACAGTAGATATAAGTGGAGGCGAACGCAAAGAAAAAACCGAGGCGCAAGAGTCGACATCTACATAAGACGCCAAGGTTTGCACACGGGTGGCACCGTTGCCTCCAAAAGTTTACACGCTCACGTGGTGTACGTGTGTATAAATTTCTTTTATTGTTCCAACGTAGATACGGTTAATTGATCAAGGCCCAGGATTGGGATTCTTCTAACAAGGGCAAGACAATGTCGGCCTAGTAAACTAACAAAAAGTATGGGAATATAGTATCAAGTATAATAACAAAAAGTATGGGAATATCATATCAAGTATAATAACAAAAAGTATGGGAATATAATATCAAGTATAATATGGATGAAACCAAAAGTGTAACAAGGGCAAATGTTAACACAACATACAAAGTATAATAACAAAAGGGATGGGAAGACCCCATCAAAGCATACAAGGATGGAACCAAACCGGTAACATGGGGCTAGGCTCCAATAGTATCACATTGGGAAATATGTCCTACAACACCTAAGATATCGGAACTATCTAGGTCAAACGGTCTACAAACAACAAGAGCATCCAAAGAAGCATAAACTAATGTGATTGCTCTCCTATGGATTACACCGGCTAGTGCTCTCTGTAGAGCAATGGAAACACGTTGCCTAAAATAGGCTATACAGTAAGCTAAAGAGTGTGATACCCCATACCGCCTAGTATGGTAGGCTCTCGCCCACTCCCTCACGAACATGTTAAAGTCGGTGTCCATAGCTCCATATAACTCCAAAGCAAGAGAAACAAAGAGGTGACCTCTCTGCATACCTCTATACTTGGAGACCTTGGCTGGTGCCGCTCCACTCGCTGCCCATCCTGGAGGATGGGTGATCATCCCCTCTGAAATTTGTGTGTTCTAATAGGATCGGTAACCACCACATCTGCCATAGTGACCTGGTCCTCCCGAACGAAATACAGGTATAACCTAACCCTGGGCCGATCGCAAGGCATACCAACGCTCTCTCCATGTGAGGTATCCACCCTCTCGCGCCATAGCAAACACCACATGGCATCATGGGTAACTATCCTCTGCCCTATGAATGGACAATGAGTCATATGAACACCTGTTGCATCTAAAGTGATACCACAGTCACCTGATGCATGGCCGAGCCAAGATCCTTGAGCCTGCACTCTTACCCGAGCAAGAGCGTAGTCGAGCTCTAGTAATACGAGGAATGGCCGGATCCACTAAGAGTGAATGTAGAGCCTCCCAAAACTGTCAATCCATCAAGATAAACTGTAGACCTCTGTAGCTCCATATAACTCCAAAGCAAGAGAAACAAAGAGGTGACCTCTCTGCATACCTCTATACTTGGAGACCTTGGCTGGTGCCGCTCCACTCGCTGCCCATCCTGGAGGATGGGTGATCATCCCCTCTGAAATTGTGTCTCTAATAGGATCGGTAACCACCACATCTGCCATAGTGACCTGGTCCTCCCGAACGAAATACAGGTATAACCTAACCCTAGTCGACTGCAAGGCATACCAACGCTCTCTCCATGTGAGGTATCCACCCTCTCGCGCCATAGCAAACACCACATGGCATCATGGGTAACTATCCTCTGCCCTATGAATGGACAATGAGTCATATGAACACCTGTTGCATCTAAAGTGATACCACAGTCACCTGATGCATGGCCGAGCCTAAGATCCTTGAGCTCGCACTTACCCGAAAGAAGAGCGTAGTCGAGCTCTAGTAATACGAGGAATGGCCGGATCCACTAAGAGTGAATGTAGAGCCTCCCAAAACTGTCAATCCATCAAGATAAACTGTAGACCTCTAGCCCAATCTGTAGCCAAAGAGGAAAAAGACGAGAACTCATGTCGTACCTCCCGTGATAAAGCATCTCTCGTATATCGTTATAATACTTGTAAGGGAAATGATCCCGTATCCACATCCCTTGCATATATCTCCAAGATTGGTCTATCTGTGATCACAAATCGAGAAGATAACAAAGGTGCAACAAGCGCCCAACTCGCCAAGAATGCCGTAGGTTCCGTCTCCTCTATCAATAATAACCCTATCCCTCCACACGAAATTGGCAAAGATGTTTGTCTCCTTGCCAAATCTTCTATCACACACTCAAATGTCCTTGGTCCGATGATGTCACCAAAGACACCCATGATCCTCCTATCAAACGCTACCAAACGTGATATGAATGTAGGTGAAGGAGGAATCGTGCAAAGAAGGTACATGGGTCGACGAGCAATACTAGATGATAGTATATCAAACGTCACCTACGGATCCCCTAGTAGAGGAAGGTCGTCTATATGCAAAATATCCTCGGTAAGTGCAATGTCAAGGTAGTGTGAAACAAAATCCTCAGACCCTACTGGCACTCCTAGAATATGTAAACCGTCTGTCGATGTCATACATCCCTCTGGAAGCTGGAGATGAGGCGGGCAAGGGCAAATCCCAATAGCATATATATTTTTGTAACTAAGATCCCAATTTATACATGTAGTGAGGATGGATTTGCCCATCAATTAGACTATCTTTGTTTCTTCTTAGTGAGACAAGACTTGTAGACTTGTAGACTACGTGAGTGCCTATTATGATGGTAGGTTTTAGGTTGATTTTGTGTTAGCACCTTACGATGCCTCAAGTACCTTCTAGTTAGAGATTTGTTGCTAATAGAGACTATCAAGATTAGCAATGGATGCACCGTAGTAGAGTAGAATACATAGAAGATTCATGATTTGGTATCGGAGAGTGACTCAGTTGATCTTGATGATATCTTGGAATGTGTCCCCACACCGTTGTTATGGGACATGGATGATATCTATAGGGCCATCAAAGATCCCATACGATATTTCATGACCCTAGATATCATTGAGTTGAATGACTTCATTTAGGAGTTTGACTCACGATGTGATTTGCAATGGATATTTAGTCCGTTTATGTTTAAACTCTACATTATTTAGTCTGTTCATGACATGGAAGGGACTATTCCAATATTTGGAGGGTCCATCTATGGATGACTATCATGAATCCCGGCATGAACGTCTTGAGAAGATTGAGTTGTGGAAATAATATTGGTCTCCAAACTATATCTCTATTACTTTTGGTATAGTGTTTCGTAGAACAAGTACATCTTCTCAACTTGTCATGGATGATGCATTTGGAGCTTCTTGAATTGGAAAGATTTCAAAAGCTTTAATCTTTAACCCTATTATGTAGTTTTTTTGTCCGATTGAAGAGAGACTACTAAGGTGTGAGGACAAACAAACTTAGAGATTTGTAGGGTTTCCAATGGAAGATTGGGTTGAGTCTTTGAGAGACATATATTCAGATGTGTTGGTTGATTAGTGTTATCCATGGGGTGAGAGAGACACAAGTTGTCCAATATTGGTATGGAATATTGAACATGGAATTGATACGTAGAGTGAGAGATTACACCTTATTACATGAGACATCACATATGTTGGCCATTATGTTTTTTCTTATTGAACGTATTGAGCTTCACATGTAAGAGGAGAGAATGATGATTACTAGGTTTGGCAAGGAATCACCATCTTCATAAACTCCTTCATATTACTAGTCCACAACACAAACCCGGAGTGGTTATGGTAGATATATGGGACAGTCTTGATCAACCTGACTTGGTGATAAAAGTGCCAAATCAATATCATTGCCATCATTTTTAAAATAACAATTAATTGTTGGGATGGTGAGTTGTACATGTGGTGGACCATATCACAAGAAGGATTACCTTCAAAGTTAAAGAATGTATCCTATTGTATCTAAATTATGTGAGCATTGTCATAGACATGATCAAATGATTGATCTATGTTTTGATCTCCATATAGAATTAGGATTGGCAAGAGTTACTATGACAGTCTTTGAAAGAAGACAAGGAGTTCAAGGTGATAGGTATGGTCATAGAGGATCATCCCATAGTCAAATGATAGCCCATGAGATTAGTCATGAGATGAACATGGCATCTTGAATGACATAGTTGGAGGAGAAGATAGTTATATCCCATCAAAGATGCAATATGGTTATATCCTAGCAAAGATTAGATTGTGGAGATGATACCTCTGCTTTCTATAATGAAGATGTTGTACAGTTCATGTGTACAACAACACAACCATATGAAGTTTTTGTGACTTGTAGTGCAACACTTGGAATGTTAGTGGAGTTGGATACACAAACAAGGGACGTTGGCCGGCAATTTCCTTAGTCTTTCACACTGTTTGAGGCACTCAATAACTCATCCATGGCTCTTAGACTACCTATTGGAGATATAAGGCTAGAAACAAGTATTGATGTACTTGGAGATGGAGCAAGTAGGGTTCAACCATTGACATTGTTTAAGGTAGCATCCAACATAATGTTAGGGGCAACAAAGATTCTTGTTCATTCTCATGTTTCCTCAACCAAGGATTTATTGGTGTTGATGGGTCATCATCCCATATATTATGATTGACATCCACATTTTGTGATAGCAAAGAATATATATTGATTGCTTTTAGTACTCATAATGCTAGTATTGTTGATCATAGGATCATGATCACTATTAGTGGAACTTGACAACTTGTCACCGCTAGACTGATGGAGTTGTGACGAGTGAGGCTGACATATGAGTGTACTAGGATGTCACTAAGTGCAATGATGTTGATAACATGAGCAGTATTTTTTTTTGGTCTACATTTAGGAAAGATTTATAGACTCCAACAATTGTTGTTGAATTTTGGAGCTCAACCCCTTATGTTTTGTAAGGATACATTGTTTGGTCTTGGCTTGCAAAAGACTAATGTGGAGAGATGTACATTTCATATTACTCCATCTTTTTGAGGTCTCAAATGGATTATATTAACTAGTGTTCTCTAGAAATAGAACAAAACCAACCTAAAGGTATTCTCTTTGACATCAATTCATGTAAATAAAATCCTCAGGCCTTGGACTTAGTCAAAAACACCTTCATTTATTGCTCCATGCTCTGTATTCATTTTAGCCCTTTCAAGATCTACAGCAGACGCCGTTTAAAGAATACGTTAGAGACTTTGAGAGGTCTAGCATTGTCTCTGGAACATACAGTACAAACTAGGGCCCCAGGTCAGGGTCAAAGCTTAAAGAGCTCGGGGTTGAGTTTAAAACTTAGTACTGTCCTGTCGGAGGGAACGGGGACGCATGGAAGAAAGTTGCAATGGGGAAACCGGAGGCCGAGTCTCCTCCGCGACTGCACCATAATGTTGGGCTGCATGCAACTCATGAGTAGTGGTGAGTAGTGGTGATAATCAGCAATGTTACTCTCACTCTCAGACTCTAAAGCACGCTTCAATGCTATGCAAATACGTTGTCTGAAGTACTGACTACTGCAGGCCAGCCAGCGATCCTTGTAAACAAAATTCGCCGTGTGCTCGCTGGTGGCCCAAGCCTCATTTCGTGGTCACTCATATCCAGCAAACATTACAAGGATTCAAAGTCAGAACAACGCTATTCCGTGTCGACGACAATTTGGAATCTGTCTACCGTAGCTCATTCTCTGGATGTGATTCACATTACATCCATAGGAGCGAGATAATCCCATCCAGGATGGGGACCAGTGATGACAGAAGTGTACAATCTCTGCGAAAATCCGACGGTCGTGGCGCAGTGATGAGTGATTTTAGTGTGCCCTTCAATCAAAGTCCTTGAGTAGATCTAGTGACTACATACAGTTCTTTTAATATGCAGAGTTTCCATTATAGTTGCTATGCACTTGGTGTATATGCATTGTGGTTCGTTCAACATCCTTGTTTTCGACTGAGTTCTGCTACATTCCTACCGTCGTGACGACTGCTTTGGAATACTACTAAGGAAATTGTTTGACTCCCCCACAATGGTTCCGTGTTTTCTGAAGCCTGTTCGATGGCGGTGTTATCATTCATCACCACTACCATCATCCAGCAATGATTATGCAGTTTTAAGAATCTTCCATGTCACGAAGATGAAGTTGGTTCTTTGACAGTCAAAGTTCCGACGGTGCACAAGGATCACACATTATTGTAGCAAGCGCCAGACCATGAAATTGTTTGGAAAATGATCAGCGGAACACAGCAAGTTGAAGCCTCCTCCTATATCATGGTACAGAAAATTGCCCGAGCCATGAGATTATCATAGACCCACCGAGTAGGGTTTCCAGGGAACTAGTGATCGAAAACTGGCCGGAGCAAACTGCAGGAGGACCTGGGTTTGTTGGTTTTTTGAAAGTGCCGGGCTCGTCACTCTCACACATCCAGATCTTATCATTGCATCTTGCGCGTTCTATTGCTACTCCACTTTTGGAAGTGAGATGACGATGTTGTTTCTGCCGTTTGGCACATTGGAGGTGTACGAAATTAATGCTCAGAGCTCGACACTTTCCTCACTGTCCTTGAGCCCTTGAACTGAAGCGTCCCGTTGCCTCACTTGCATACACCAACGCACTTCGCAGCAATTCTTTTCAACCATATTCCTCCCCACCATCGTCCAGTCCAGTCCAGTCCGCTCTCCACTCCCGCCCTCCTTTGGCATTCAACTTCACCAATGTAACGGCTCTCGCCCCACGTCATGGCATGGCATGATCCAGACGTACAGATGTGCGCAGTCAGTCCGGTCTCATCGACACTGTACTACACATTTCTCAAACGATACGACATCATCAGCAGATGTTGGGTAACGTAAACAGCCCCGCGCTGGCCCGGACCACGAGCGATGGGACTAATGGTTGCATATAGCGCAGACACCTTCACGGTGCTTTGATCTCAGATATCTTCGCAAAGCTCACAATGCCCGGACCGAGGTCAGCGGACTCTACACCCTCTCCCGATATGTTGGATTGATCTGTTGATGTAGAATTTTGTATAGTCTTCAATTAAAGACTGTCTAGCATTCCTAACGCGAAGTGTGGGTGAATAAAATTACCATTTATATTCATCCTCGATCTTCATCTCTGCTATAGCCCGTCTTCGGTTTGCTGCGTCCCTTCTGCTCAAATAACCTTGTTTCAGGTCTACCACTGATTTTCCTCTTCCGTCTCGAAAGAAACCCCCTACAGACATTCCTTACTTGTGTCGAAGAGCTGGGATGAAATTGCGCGGATATCATCGCATTTTTTCTGCAGTCACGAAGTAAAAGAAGGCGTTGTTTTCGTTGTGATTTGATCTCTATGATGTAAACTGCAGACGAACTCTTTTGGCTCTTCTAGCTCTGGAAGGCTTTCCTTCCACGAGGTGATTGGACTGATGTAGAATTTTCTACATCTTGCCATCTACACGATGTGGCAAGATGTAGAACGAATATACATCAAGAAGTAATGCCAGTAGACACCAACATAACAACGCAACATGGGAAGAAGCGCAAAAAGCAAGTCGAGAATAAAATGGACCGACTGGCTACTCATCGAAGAAACAAACCATGCTGATGTTTTGAAGTTTCTTATAAAATGGATTTTATAAGACTTTCACATGTCCACCGAAAAAGAGCTATGGCCGCGTTAGTGGTCGTTTCGGAACTGTTCTAGCATTGTGCTGACTTCCACGCCCTACGCCCCTAAACACGACCCATGCACTCCTGCATGAGGGTGTCAAGCCGGTCGCGTCAAAATGCTGTGTTGGGTCTCACAGATACCATTACGTCAGTTCCTTCGGCAGTGTACGACGGATCACGAAAGTACCGCATTCGCCTTCGAAATCTCTGGCAGATCTAAACAGCCCCTAGGCTGCTTGTCCTGCCTCGACGGCTTCTTCAGCGATAATCACTGATGTTTCCTCCGGGGCAAGAGGAGATGCAAGGCTCCATACGAAGCCATACGGATCTATGAGTTTCCCGTATCTTTGGCCCCAAGGTCTGTCTGCAATCTGCTCTGACACGGTAGCACCGGCCTCTATGGCCCTAGAGAAGGCTGTCTCGACATCGGGGGTTTCCAAGTGAAGTATCATCGATGTACCGTTTAGCGAGGATGTAGATTTCACGCTGCAAGAAACCAAGAACGAACAGTACGGTCAGTGGGGTGCTGAAGAATGGTACAGCACGACACCCATGCGCACCACGCGTACGAGCATCTCGGAGAATGGAAGTAGTGCCACAGTTAGGAACAAACAAATGTTGCAATTCCTTCTTTGAAAATTCACACTCGTTCTCAATCCGACCTTTGAGCAACTCTTCACTGCGGTCCAGGAGTAAGAGGTAAATAACGAGATTTCAATACTCTGAGACGTTGTGAAATAAAACCCCTTGCTAACATGCCATCTGTAAAAAATGTCGTCCGTCAATGCTGGTGACGTCTCAAGTGACTAAAGCCGCAGGTGCAATATCCCACAACTATCTTACATTGTTGAGTGGCCTCATGATGAACGAAGTCACGAGAAACGAACAGAAGTAGCTCACGTCGCTTCTGAGCATGTCAGTAATATTGGTCTACTCCAGAAAAATTCTACGTTACGCAAGTACTGCGTGCCAACGATCAGAAAGCTCACATCCTTCGGACACTTGAACTTCCAAGAAAATCGACATGAACCCCTCTATTCGGTATCATGATGAGAGTACTATAAGGACGGGGCAATGCACACCATACTGGCTGGACGAAATCATACTGAGAATTTTTCAAGAAAACGTGCGCCCAAAAAACCTCGGAAGTTCCGCACATTAACGATAATGTGGATAAAACTTATGCATATGAACGTTCGAGCCGGCAAGATAAACAGGAATGAACGAAAGACGCGAAACGTACGTGTTTCCAGTTTCTTCGGTCTCATCGAAGATCAGAATCTCAGTGTCGCCAAACTTCAAGTGTGCATGCAGAATAAGAGGCTGCTCTTGCTCAGCTTTCCGCTTGGCATGGACGGTCTTCGTCACTTCTTCCGCTCCAAAGGCCGCTTTATAGAACACGATCGCCTCCGCAGCTTTAGGGGCTTGGATAACAAGGTGTGGCTTCACGTGGCTGAAACTCACAGCATGATGTCCCTTATTCCGGCTCCCATTCTCCACGTGGTCCGTCGCTCCTCCATTCTGCTCCCCTTCTACCTCGCCTCCAGCAGCCTGCGCAGTCTCCATTTCCGCATCCCTCATCCTTCCGTCCTCTCTCTCGCTCTCACGATCAGATTGACCAGAACCAAACTATAGTATTCAAGCTACGCGACACAACTAAGTTGCCGCCTGGTTTAATTCTCGGCACGAAGGTCAAGCAAGAAAGTGGTGAAGGCAGCGAGGAGTGGAAAGGCGGAGGGAGGGAGGAAAGCAGGGAGTACAACGACAAGAATAGACTTCCACAGCCGGGGCGGCAAGTCACGAAAGGTTTTATCCTCCGACTGGGAACGAGGGGAAGGGAAGGGAAGGGGAGGAGGTGCTGCAGCAGTGTAGGCGTCGCAACCAAAACGGTAATCCCTGCCTGCCCTCGCAAGCAGACATTCTCGAATGTATCCAACGGCTTTTGCAGTCCATCAATCGAGCTGCCGGGAAAGGTCCCAGAGGTCGCCCCACACCTGAACGCAACAATACAGTCGCAGCATTGCGAAGAACGCGCCAGATCGACGACTGAGGATTCTTTTCCACACGCGTCACATTCATCGAAAGGTCGAGGATGACATTCCATTCCATTCCACTTCTTGATTGGTGTTAGTTCTAACGTGAAGCCATCCCTCCCACTTTCACTGCACATCTGCAATTCTGCATAACTGCAACTTTCTTTTCCCTCCCCGTCGTCTCCCCAGGCTCGCACTAAATTGTTGTGCAGAGTTGCAAGCTCCTTAAGTCCGATATCGCGTTACTTTCATAAAAATTTGAATTTAGCAGTTTCGTGGTCTACTTCTTTTGAGTTCTACTGCTACTGGTGACTCATCGCTATTGGCGATCGGTTTTCTGCCCATAACTTCTAAATTTAGAGTATCACTTCCAATAAAATCATGATGGGGGGAATTGAGTTATTCCCATGAAACCAGTACCCATTCTCACAGGTTTTTTCTCGCTGATTAGAACAGGTCCATAAAATAATTTATCGTTATATCGAAGGAAAAGAAATGTATTCTTAATATACATCAAAACAGTAACAAATAATAATTTCTTGAAATGTAGATTGTGATAAAAAAATAGAAAGTTACCGATATATAGCATATAAAATGTACAATTGACTTTTCATATCTATCAAATGCTCCTCGTGTAACCAATAAAACATTTTACTAAATTGATTTAGAGGATTGTGGTTAAGTTGTGAAAATACATATTGACAACAATCTATGAATACTATTATTCATAGATTATTTATAGTGTAAATTGTCATTCAATTTCTTTTCATTAAAAAATAATAATTCAACCTCTCATTTGATTTGATTTGAAATCAATTTTTTTGATATTTTATAATTTCATAGATTGTTTGATGAAATCGGTGTGAATTAAATGTTTTTTATTATTTATGAATATGGTTGTGAATTTTGAAATCTAGATAAAAAAATATACAGATATTCATCTCATTATATAAACTTCATATCTTTTTACAAACATATGGTGGTAACAAAATTGTTGTTTAACGGAAAATTATATGATTTTTCTTCTTACCTATTGCATATTAGCATCACATTGAAAGAATAATCATCTTCTTATCATAATAAAAATTTTATTGGATGTCAAATTTTATCAAGGTTGCGTCAATTAATTCATAATATTATTTTATTTTATTTTTTTGCAAAATAGATTAAAGTTTCACATTCTTACTCTATCTTGGATCATGTCATTGTGTTTAAACTTTTTATTCTTTCATACATCTCTATATATACATATTAACATATATTATACTCTATCCAAAATCATACATGTTTAGTTTTATAAAAGTTATGTTTACATTGTGTCTCAAACAATTAAAATCACATTCAATTAATATCAAACATGTGATAAATAATCTCTAATCATTATTCAATGAAGACAAGATGTTCTCATCTCAACATCAGTGCATGAACTAAAAACTATCAAGACTTACCAAGCTTAGCACATAATTTGAAAAATATAATTTCATGAAAATTATTACTTTTGTTAAATATAGCCCTCAAACTAAAATTTACTTGCAGTCTTTATAATATTTTTATGAATTCATCAACTTATATAATAACATCAAAGTCATCAAAATTTTAAATAAGCTATATTTTATCAAGTGATGTTTTAGATTCTCCTTGTTACCACAACTACTGATCAAAATTTATAATATCATTTCTCTTTATATGTCAAAACTCACTTTCTTAAGGTATAAAAACTCAATTTCATTTATGTTATTCTTTATCAAGATCTCTATGTCAAATACTTCTATGTTATTTGCATAATGTACAGTTTTGACATTTGTAAATTAATTTTTTATTGATAAAAATATGCAATCATCATAAAAATACATCACTTTAGAAATACAATCATTCATTAATTAGCACTAAATTAAATACAGGATTCCTCATCATTCATATCCAAACATATAATAATAGACTACCAATTCTATCCATCATGGACATTTATCATATAACAAAAATTGATTTTTGTTATAACGTTTATTTTCACACACACATGCTAAATAAAAATTTTATCATAATAGATTCAATTCCTTGTTCTACATATGTAAAAATTTAATTTATCATTACTTAGTTTGAAAATAATTGAAATTAGATATTGTTAATTGATATTAAGACAAAATATGTTATAAAAAAAATTTTTATTTTTAAAAATCTATGTTGAAAATTTGATTTGAATGAAATTTTTTATCATTCAAATATAATTATAATTTATATTAATAATATAATTCAATTTTTAATTTTTAAAAATAATTGTAAAACTTAATAAAAAAAATATAAGATTAAAATATTCATGATTTGGATTTTTTGATATATGAGTTGATATAAAATATATTTTTTTATATTTAAAATTTCTAATTTTTTAATTTTAAATAAATTATTAAAAATTTCAATAATTTAATTAAGCTAAAATGTTGGATGAATAATTTTAAATTTTTTAATTGAATATGTAATAGATATACTAATGATAATACATAATTAAAAGTTTGATTGTTAAAATAGTATTAAAAAATAATAAATCTCCACATGATAGATGATTTTTATTATTATAATCAATCGGTCATGGTAGATATTTTTAAATCAATTGATAAAATTAATTAATTAAAAAAAACTTCAAATTTTATTGATCAATGATTTCTACAATTACTCTTTGGATATAATCAATTTTTCGTGATAAATATTTTAAACTCAATCAATTTAACATAAAAATTTTGATAAATAATAAAGATAAAATATTTTGATTTTTAATGAGATGAAATTTTATGATATGATAAAATATATGATAAAATCTATCTTGTCTTATTTAAATGAAAAATATATTTTTTAATTTTAGTATATTTATTAAAATAATATTATCTATAAATTTAATTCAAAATATAATAAATTTTTATTATAAAAATTAATAATATTATAAATTCAAATAAAAAATTAGATGAGTCAATATAAATTATAAAGATTTCATCTTTAATGGTAAACTCATCAATCATAATCATATTATTAATAAATTTTATACTTATGAGATGAATGATATAAATGAGATAATTCATTAACGTTATTATTTTGGATAAAATTTTGATTCTTGAAAAGATAATATTCATTTATGATTATTTTTTTAATTAATAAATTTCAAAAGTTGAAAAACTATTATAAATGTTATTGTAAAGTTAAATTTTTTCTTGTTAATCATAGTTAGCTTAATCATGGTTATGTTAGGCTAATTCACTTAGTTTTCTGCTAGCGTTAGGGCTATATATAATGGATTTTCTCCTCTTAATGATCAGTCGGTAGACTCTCACTACGGAGATAGTGAGACTTATGTAGTTTGAATTTTAGTGAAATGTTCGTTTCTAATTATAAATTATTGGTGAACTATGTATATTTGGTGCTTGCAGATATCAAATTGATCATCATTAATGGTATCACAATTGGGTTGAAAACTCGATCTAGCCTAAGAAATGTTATGGAAGAGATCAGAACTTGTATACTTCTTGATAAAAAAATTCAAAAAATGTTAAATTGAACGAGAGTAAAAGAATCAATTCAGTTTTAGATTTTTCAATCATAAATTTATGGAAGTATTTAGTTGGACGAGAAAATAAGAGATTAAAATTTCATATTTTTTCATCAAAAATTTCTAAATATGGGTTGAACAAGAATGAAGAGATGAGAAATTTCATATTTCTAGATTAAAAAAATTCAAAAACATTGAAACGATAGACGAGGAGATATCAATTGGATTTCAAATTCCTCAAGAATCTACGTGAAAATTTGAACATGTTGAAATCAATTGGGTTTCAGATTTTATGAATCATAAATTTACAAAAATAAATTTTAGAAATTAATCATGTCCAATCAGTGGATCTTAGATTTCCTCAATCATGAATTTTTAGTAATTGATAGTTTCGATTATGATTTTGACAGATGTGTCACCCTAACCATAATTCATACTATAATTGTGATTACAAAACATAATCAATTTGGCTATCAAACTTCTCCACTTCAAACCTTGAACCATCAATCTTAGTAAGTGCCATTGATTTATGAAACTCCTCCACATTAGGTACAAGTTATAAATTGTCATCTAAGACATTCATCCCTACAAAAATACTCACAATGTAGACCTTTTCACTACCCAAACTTGTTGTCCATTGTCTTAAGTTGCTAACTTTTGCCCAAAGTGTTACCTATTCACCGTCACGGTTGCGAAGCAACAAGTGATCAACATCATTTGGGCAACTTGCTTGAGCAAAGTACTCAAGTCCAAACCAATTGATGTGGATGATGAACATTGAAACAATGTTTAAGATTAGGCCCAAAGTTGTATTTCAAGCCCAAAATATTCAAACAAGTGGAAGGTCATGATGCCCAATAAGTATTTGTTTGCAATTCTATGGGAAAAATATCACCACAAGGAGCTTTCAAATTAACTATACTCATCACTGAAACTAATGAGCTTCAAGATGATAGAAGATTCAAAAATTCAAGGCCATGGTGATGCATTCAATGATTTGTTTATAGACTCTAAGAACATTTTTAGAAGATTTTAGTGATGAACGCAAGACAATTCAACTTTTGAGTTCTTTGCCGACATCACATCAGTCCTTGTCACATGTTAATTCATCATGAAAAAAAAAATCACATAGAACAAGGTTGTAACTTTGTTGTTGAGTGATGATATACAACAAAATTATTGTTGTCTTTTCATTTCACTACCTCTTCATCCATAGGTTTGAATTTTATTTATGTACCAACTTACATCAAGGAGTTGGAAAAGGATCAGACCAAGTTTAATTTTAGGTTCAAGACTATATCTAGGTCTAAATCTAGATTCGGATCCAATTCTGGAGATAGGAAAGAAATTAAGTGTTGGAATATGGCAAGTCCACATGAAGAAGTATTGTCATCATAAGTATAATAGTGAATCTTTGGCTCAAGTGGTTGTGATTGAAGATGACATATATGCTTTTTATACTTGTACCTATGTTGCAAAGGATGATTATATTATGAATTCAGCCTGCTCTTACCACATGTGTCATATTAGAGATTTTGTCAACATCTACATAGTATCAAACAGTTCAATCTTGATGGAAAATGATCACTCATGCGAGATTGTGGGAATTTGATTCATAAGGATCCAAATGTTTGATGTAAAAGTGCACACCTTGACAAATGTGAGGCACATTCCTACTATGTGTAAGAATGTAATTTTTCTTAGAGAATTAGATTCAAAAGGGTTCAAATGCAATGATGATGGTGGGGTGTTGAGTGTTGTGGCTTGAACCCACATCCTCATGAAGGGTAAGATGCATAAGAATTTTTACATTTTGGCAGGGACAATAATATTTGGTGAAGCATTTCCTACTACATCTATGAAAGAAATATCCCATTAGTGGCATGCCCAACTTGGCCACATGAGTGAGAAAGACTGTCCTACACAAACAGAATCTATTGCACATGATGATGCAATGCAAGCTAGAGTTTTGCGAGTAATGTATGTTTGACAAACAACAAAGATGTGCATTTGACATTGGAGAGCATAACTCTACAATTGTTCTTGAGGATGTTAATTCAATTGTGTGCGGGCCGTCTACTTCTTCCTCACATTAGAAAGTAATACTATGTAAGTTTTATGGATGATTATTCGAAATATGTTTGTGTTTATTTCAAGCAAAGAAGGCTGAAGTCTTTGCCATTTTCAAACAATAGAAAGTCCTTGTTGAGACTAAGACTCTGAGCAAGATGAGACATCTATATTTAGATAATGGAGGGGAATACATTTAAGATAAATTTGAGATGTATTGTCAAAAGGAGAGGATTATTTGTCATCTCATTGTAACATATACTCCGGAGCAAATTGGTATTATTGAGCGATTCAACTGAACATTATTGGAGCGATCAAGTAGTATATTGAGTCAAGTTAGTTTACCACAAACATTTTGGACAGAATCTTTAAATATTGCAGCTTATCTAGTAAACTTGTCTCCTTGTAATGCAATTAAGTTAAAGACCCATTTGAAATATGACACAAACTATTAGTTGATTACTCTATGCTTTGAGTATTTGGTTGTGATGCTTATGCTCTTAGTCCCATGATAAATAAGACAAAGCTTAATCTTAAGACCAAAAAATATTTTATGGGATCCTATTAGTTGCAAATTCATAGTCAGTACGGATGTGTCTTTCAATGAATCCATATCATTGAAAGGGGGAATAAAGCTCACACTCCTCCTCCTGACAAAGTCAAATCTCTTGCTCCAAACATAATTGAGGGGGAATTGATTTTGATACTTCTGAAGATGGGCCACAAGGAGAGTTTTCACAAGAAATGGAGCAGATTGCTAGTGAATCACAGATTAAACCAACATTGTTGAATTATCATGTAACTTCAATTGTGAATCACCTTCAGTGAGAAATTAGTTGAGAGGGACAGTTGAACGTCATGCTTTTAAAAGCTATAGTATTTGGTTTCCTTAAGATTGATTGAATGAAGCTAATATTGACGATTGAGTTGATGCATTGATTATAGAAGATGGAGATCCATCTTCCTTCTTTGAAGCTCAAACTATTAGTAAGAGTGGGATGCATCAATGCATAATGAGATTGCAAGAATTGTTGATCCCCTAGACTAGAGTCAAGGAGGAGTTTTTAAGATTAACTAATGTCTTGTTAACCATACTTAGGTTAACCATTATTAGGTTGGACTAGTTAGATTAGTTATTTGCTTGTCTAAGGCCTATATATTATGGGTCACCGCCTCTGGGTGATAGTATGTAGACTTTCACTATGGAGATTCATGTACTTTGGATTTTAGTGAAATACTGACTCATGTATGTGGATGTAGTATATTGATGAACCACATATATCTAGTATTTGTGTTTTGTGTTGTGTTGGTTGCATTGTTGATGTGCTTGAAAAAATGAAAATCAATATTCATAGTTATGATGTTAAATTTTTTTTCCTTTATAACAAAATATAGTTTGTATATGAATATGTTGTTAGTATTATATAAATAGGATGATCATTTGAGTTTATGTGAATTGATTACCATTTAATATGATTAAGAAACATAAATTTGTTTGAAAAATCATTTATTGAAATTATTATGTACATTGAACTATATATGTTTCAAACTCGATTTTTGAAGTAATTATAGTAAATATTCTTGTTATAATTTGAATTTCATAATCTCAAATGCAGCCAGTATGTTGATTTATGATTCTTGTTCACGAGGATGGCATATATCATGTTTGACACCTTCTCTCAATACGGTGCCCACTAGGTGATGGAGATGCCCTCGAAATGATTAGCATGCAAGTTGCTTTGACTGTAATATGGTATGGATTGCAAATAGGCAATTAACGGGGCATTGTAGCAACCGGCCTCATGATTTTAGCCCCATGAAGGGCATATCATGTTATGTACTAGATGTCTACATGATGTTAGAGGGACCTAACCGCCAGTTAGGGGGACAATTGTGGTATACTTGTGTTGGTGTATGATGATCTATGTAGTATGATGTTTGATGTAATAGTGATGTATGTTGGGATGCAATATGTACGTGCATGACAACTGTTGCAAATTATGTAACAGCATCCCTAGTTAAGTAGGTGTGTTCATGCATGAGCAAATATAACAGTTAGAGCCAATTGTGCAGTTAGCGTCATTCGTACTTGAATTGTTGTTAGGGCCGACATCGTCGTTAGGAGTCCTAGGGTTTATGGGATAGAGTTCGAATTAGGGCTCCTTGGGGTACAGTTTTTGAAGTTGAGACTATGAGATTGTGGTTGTGATGGAGAGTAGTTAGTGTGGGAACCTAGAATCTTTGAAGCACAAAGTGGAATAGGCTTGACTGTAACCTTTCTTTTACGCTATGATTATAAGTGGAGTGTACTTGTGGACGTTTTGAGAGTAGAAAAGATTATTGTGGTACACTTATGTTGGTGTATGATGATCTATGTAGTGTGATGTTTAATGTGACATCGATGTATGTTGTGATGCGATATGTATGTGCACGACAGTAGAGCTATATTTTTTAAATTTGAAAGTCATTTTTTAACATGTTATTTAAACATTACTTCAACAAGATAAAATTTAGTATGATGAGGTAAATAGTGCCAAGTTTATGTCACATTCTTTTCATTCCAAATACAAATGGAAATGTTTTGATACATTTTGAATATCAAAAATACGATGAATTTATTTTTGATATTATTTTATATTATAATAAAACAATTTCTCATATATATAATTATAATAGTAGGATAAATCAAAAAAATATTATAAAAAAATACTTCATTACAAAAAATTCATTGAGATGATTATGTATATTTATTTGGAAAGATAACTTTTCAAATGTCACCAAAAAATAATAGACATTCTAGACATCAAATCATATGTATTTTATCCCATCATATTTTCATCATCATACAACCTATGATGTCACTCAATTATTAAGTACATGCTCATAGTTATTCACAAAAGTTCTTTGAATAGATTGTCACAACAAAATCCTACACATCCTAACTTCAACTCAAAAAGAGAAAAACACAAAATATCAATTTTTTGATAAATTATGATCTTTAAACTCACAATTGTAAAAAAAAATACTTTATCTAATTGGCTTCTTTATTATCGACGCGTATTCACCACTATAGGCTTTTTCTTATTTACACTATGTCCAAACATCATAATTAGAAGTCTCCCATATGATTCTATGTTTTTTGAGACACAAAATCACAACAATTAAGTTCACACATTGCAATGATAGTTTCTTATAAAGCGCTTTAAAACATAAGATTGATAAATACATCCCATTTATTATTCATCCATGGAAACAAAACTGAACAATTAATTGTCAGCATATGGGGAGTCCTAGCCTCTATACATGTTCATACACATGGCATCTTGAGAGACTTGTAAATCTCAGATGACCAAAGTCTCATCCACATTGAAAAGCATTCAAAATCAAGAACTTGTATACTTAACAAATCAAATTACCACTAGACTAGGAGTAGAACCAATTTGAAAATATTAACCCATTTTATCTTTGGGTCTTGCCTAGTTCCACCACATGTGACTTCAGCGCTAAGAGGTGCTTCATCCAATGGGGGACTGATCCGAGGAAATGAACTCTGCTATCCAACCTCCTGTCCTGGTAGAATTCACTCTCTAATAGAATGGCTTTTCAAAAAGGTGCACCGACCAGAACATGAGGAAGTAGTATTTCAATAAACTCTTTGTAGTGCCTCAAACCACAGGTATGACCTGGGAGGCAACAATAGCAGCCGTGACATTTTATCAGTGCATATCGCAACAATCTGTTCTGCAGGTCATCTTGGTGTTATATCCCTTGAACTATTTTGGGAAATTTCTCATTTTATCTCTTTTTCACCAAATCTGGTCTGTTTGAAATAAAGCATAACAAGATTTTATTTTATAAAGCCTTCTTTTTGGGCATTACATAAATATATTTACAATATTATAGCTGTATTTGGCATGATCCATGCATTCTAGAGGGACTGCCTTTTAAAAGAGTAGAACACTGGCTTTTTTAAAATGTGGGATGTGACCCTGTGGTTTAAACAAAGTACTGACCCTGTGGTTTGAACTTCTTCCTACCGCTTCCTTTACGCAGCCGATGGGGCAAACAAGAGTAAACCAGAAATTTGGGTTGGGGTCGCTTAGGGCACCAAGACTCTCTGTGATAGGGAGCTTCAAGATACATATCCACTCTACTCCAAGGAGCAGGAATCTGCAACCCGTCGTGAACATGATCATAGAGCAGGAGACAGACCTGCGTTGAACATATACAATAATGTACATGCAGACACTAGGTCCGGGGAACACGCAATAATGTACGCCGGCTGGCATGTGTTAAGAGGCATCGGCGTACAAGCCACATGTACAAACTCCATGTATACGTCACCTCCAATTCCATTCGTCCGTTCCGTGCACGATATCGTACTTTGGCATAGTGTCTACATTCAAACAAACACTTAAATCCACCCCATGTAGAGAGGTCGTCACGGACCATCTTCATCCATCCCACATCCGTAAAATCGTTCCCTCCTGGCCGATTTTGGTGACTCACGTACCCCATGGACACAGTCGTGACTAAGAACATAACATGCACAGTACACCACTAGTACTTCCGTGCGGCCTCCCTTCGTCCACAATAAAAATGCTTTCCCGTATAAACGAATATCCAGGTTGGGGAAGGTTTCCTGGAGGTGCTGTACAAATTTCTTCCTAATAATACCGTCTTTCAATAAGCAAAAACAAACCACCTAGACTTAACTTGATCTCCTGTGCACGAATACAAACTAGTTGTTGACGGGTCATGACACATTTGAAAAGAGTCTTGAAGGCCCTAATTTCGTTGTAGCAACGACGCTATCAAACGGGGAAAACAGAACCTTCGAAATGTTAGAACCCCATTACAAGTAACGAATAAATGGTGAGATAATGATGAAAAATTAAGACAGTGATAAATATGTCCTAATTATACAAAGATCGTTGCTACGGAACTGAAAGGAAGGAAGCATAAACACAGTTGCTAGATTATTTCCCAATGGTCCACAACGGACTTCTCCAACGAGTCGACACCAATAAAGCTAACCGAACCAATAAACGTACCACTCGTGGTTATTATCCTTGGAACGAAAATCACACCTCTTTATTAAAAATCTCTTACAATTTGTCCGAACTCTCGTTTCCCCGATTCCACACAAGGCCTAGGCGTTGCGAGACCTTAACCTTCAACCAATACTCTGCGAACCACTCTCAGGTTGAAGGTCACCTCTGCTACACAAAAATCTCAACATCAATCCCAACCTCTACTCTAATAAACACTGCTGGTTGACTCAGAAATCTCTTAAAAGTTTTCCATCACAAGCGTCACTGGGTAACTGTGCATGCATGTGGCGAGGTACACATACATTACGTTGTCAGAAAGTACACTTTCCAAGATTACTTCGTGTTGAAACATAAAGAACAACTGCCTCAGAGTATTCATGGCTTTCAAAAAGGCCATAGACTTGAACACCAATCCTACTACAAGTACTGAGGACACATTTGTCCCAAAAACACGTCTTTGCCCTATAAGCTTGAAAACTTTTGACTGAAACAATGTAAAACTCAATCGAGGCCATATATCTTCTTTAAAACTTGTGAAATGATGGTAGACACTCTGACGCAGGGTTTCAAACAAAGCTTCCATCCTCACAAGAATAATGTGATTTATCATTTCAACCGACAACACAGAGCATTGATCCATCCCAAGGGATGAAAAAAAAATTTGCAATCAATCTTCGTGCAAGACCAGGTCCGAAGTCTACAGATATGCATGTGAAGTTGGTGTTAGAACGTGCCTCGTGACGCTTGAAAGTCTTCATAGGGTCTAATATGGAAGTGGCAAGTACTGTGAATGAACAATCACAATCCGGAAATACGGCCTAGAAATTCATGTGGAGAGGCTACAAGAAATATGTACAGTTCATAGCCAAATCTTATGAAGACTTTCTTACAAGACCTGGCGACGACATGCGCTGTATCATATGCTTGGTTTGCTTCATTTTCGCCTTTATTTTGGCTTTTGCAACCACCGTTGCTACTGTGTTGGAAAAGTTGCCTACGGCCATTATCAACAGGAGCAGTCCACAAGCAACCATCTGCCACAGGAAAACTTCAGCTCAAAATTTGAATTGCTTGATCACTTGAAATGAAGAAAGAAACAAAAGGGGAAAGACACGTACAGAAAACGTGACTGTCCTTGGTATAAGTGTACTTCCAACTAACCTGCCACTCCGATTCGTCTTCAGTAATGGATGTTCTCAGCAGAAGAGCTCCGATCGAAAATTGAAAAATCTGCATTGAAGCGAACCAGCAAGCATACATTGGTTCCTAAACTGGTGTTGACAATGATGAATACTCAAATCTAAATATCTTCGTGTGCGTTTTTTTACATTTCTTTTTCTCTGACAGGAAAATATTATTAAATACTATTATAAAATTACTGGAAAAAATCAATAATCACTAAGTATGAAAAAAAGTATCAACTAAATAGTGCGTTTGAAAACTATACGGCAGTATGTTACCTGTAAAAGAAACAAAAGAGGATAGAGGACCCAAATTTGCCCTTTCACACCGGAGGTTTCTCCCCAAACTACGTCCATCCTTCCTGCCTGTTCAAACACCAAATAATTATTAGTGACATCGTGTACTCCATGTCGGAAAGTGATGTGCAAACAACTCTTGAAACATGACCATTTGTAGGCATAAAACAAAAACTCAACATCACAGCTTACAGAAGGGAACGAAGAATGAACTCAGCAGATGAGGAGAACCGAAGTCTTTGTAAAAACATTCTGATCACAAATTTGTGAAATGGACACAATAAAATTCAATTCTGATCACAAAAACTCAATAACAAGCACGACAGAGTTTGTAACAAAATCACACCTTGCCGAGTGCTATTCTAGTGTACAGGCGTTGCCTCTGATAGCGGTTTTGCAAAAGCATGGCAATTCCTTGCATAACAGCCCAGGCAAGAAAAAGACGCACTCCTTGCTGTCACCATGAAGTTAAATACCACTCAGAAATATAAACAAAAAGCTTCCTGAAAGAAACCAGAAACAAGCTGTAGAAGAATATAAAAGAAACCAGCTGTACTATTTCAGGGATAACCCCAATGAAATAAGCAGAATAAACGTATTGCAGAAAAAGATAAGATCATTGAAATCATGATCGCCACCCTGTCAGTGATGAATGTAAGAAATACAAGTCCTAGCCATTTACAATCTATGTACAGATAGAGCACGCGATATCTAAACCGTTACTTACTTGTTTTCGAATGCAACTCGGGTGTCCCTGTAGGCCCCATGTGAGACTTACTAAGGCCATGACCATGGCGCAATAATGATGATACACCCACCTGCATGCAAGATTACCTCCCATTACGAGGTGAACACAGCTAAACACCACACAACGTGCTCATCAAGCTGATTTCTAAACATGAAACTCTCCATCTTAACCAAAGCACTGCAATAGAAACAAAATGTTACATACCATGGTCGGATATCGCTTCCATTGACTCTCAAGATGTTCTCTCGAAGTGCCAAGCTCGTGTAGAAAAAAAGTAACCATGCCTGCAGATAGATGAAACGAGAGCAAATTCATACTCTCAGCTAATAACTGGTCCAATTTCCTGTCACCTATTGTAATAGATAAGATAGTACATAATAAACCTCGGGATCCTAGCATGCAAGAGACCGAAGCAACTCGAATCTAGGTGGACAAATGAATGCGGGAGTGGAAGTAGACAAGGAGAAGACAAGGGGGGGGAGATGACTCAAGGGCCAGCAAGCCGAGGAGAAAACTATGGCTGTTGGCCAGACTTATGTAAAATATTGCCTAGCACTATGTCTATGAAAGAATAGCAGATCGGAAACAAAATGCCTGAGAACTGAGAGTCTTCTTGGACTGGAAACTCAAGTGGAAACTGAATGAAGAACAAGAAAATTTAAGCCTAAGCCAAAATCTGAGTGGCATTTCAGCGTGAATAGTATTCAGAAACAAACGAAAGCAATATAATCATCATATGCAGATCAGCGAGGAAAGAGATGAGTCCTTGCAACTTGATTACAGAACATGTATATCAAATTAATCGTCGAGAAGAAGAGAAAAGTAAAAGGCCAAACTAGGCAAGAAGAAACATTTTTAATGACAGTTCATTGGTGCAGTTACAAACCTGATATAGCTGAACTGGTAGCGCGGGAAAGCATCCGTTCCAGCACCAGTTTTTCAATGCCAGTAAGATGACGGGAAACGCCAAGAAAAGAATTGCAGTTCTATCCTGACAGGTAACGACGAAATTGATTGTAAGAACAAAATAAGACGTGACCGAGAAGTCGCAGAGTTTTACAAAAAGGCATATAGTCCTCATTATAATCCTAGCGGCATCGAATGAAATGAAATCGATTGCAGAAGCATTTGCAATGAATATTTTATGAAAAAGTCTACATGTTACAACCTACGATTAGTACATCTACAACACACATTGCAATTGTCTATTAACGTGTACATTCACTTCCTACTCGAACTAACCAGCTAACTTCAAGGGCGACAACCAAGGAGACTTCTCCAAAACAAGTCAGGATCTCACCCTGTAGCTATTGTACTCTTCTTTCACTTTGAGACGCACATCGTTTCTGGGAGCCCGGACATTCACTGGGCCAAGCAACGTACTGAGGAAGTATCCTGTCAATGAAGCAAAACAATCAACCACCTCTGTAAACAAGATGTCCAGCATCTCAAAACGAAGAGCCTTGTGTGGAACACTATAAGTCAACAACCTGGGAGTTACAGTAAGTTTAGATAATCGATAAATCTGCACCAGAACTACATAACTCGTAACTTCTCATAACTCAAAATCAAACTTCTCAACGATATCAACATTTTTCTATGGATCTGGCTCAAGTTATAACTGACTTCAGTTGTTTGATTACCCTTGATTTAGTTAGAAATTCACCTTTTTAAAAGAAAAAAAACTTCACCACGAAATTGGTATAATATTCCAAGATACCTCCACTTGGACAGATACTGTAACCAAGAAAGAAAAGTGAGGCTAAAGTAGATGCAAGGCGCTTGCCGCCTCTCGTCGAGAGTGACAGAAAAATACTGACCATTAGGTTTGGCAGGAAGAAGAGATGCAGCATCTCCTTCGTATACCATGCTTCGTGCTCTGAACAGATCCTCCTCCAACTGATTGAAAAATAAAAAACACAAAAAAAATCAGTTGGCAATGCGCAGATCTTACGAGCTCGCACATAGAAGTTGCGAGCAGTAAAACAGGAAGTCAAAGGTAGAGGGTTTCGTGTGTAAGATTTTAATATGTAAATCGTCACTTGCTTCACTCGGGCACAAAAGCTTGCAAAGATCCGTGATTTCCCTCGTTCAAAATCTTTACGAGGCGAGGCAACTACAGTGGTTGGAGTGCAAATTACAAACTAGAGATTGAGAGGAGAACGGTAGATGAAAAGTGAAAGGGAGAGAGAGAGAGAGATCTACATCTGAGAAAAGGTCTCTATACCAATTCTTCAGATTGTGCAACGTCTGTACCTTCTCCGCAAGCCTCGGGTTGATCTCATCCTGTGCCGAATTGATGAAAGAGCGAACATTTTTTATATCGGCGACGACGCTGGTCGCCTGTTGGCTTAAAATCTGAGAATCGTACTTGATTCGAGCGGAATGAGTGTTCGCTGCATCTTGCAAAGCTTTGCACCTCTCAAGCAACCCGGCCACCTTTTCAGCTGCTTCTCTTCCTACGTCTCCTCCGTCCTCATCTTCTTTCCGGTCTCGATTGCCATGAATACTCCCATTATTACGATTATCAGATTCGTTCATGTTGTCTCCCTGTTCAAAGACTGTGACAGTTCACTGATCAGAATCAACCAAAACTCGGAGCCCAATCAAGAACTAGATGCAGGAGCCGGTCAGACATGTCATCCATGGGGTGCTGATGACATTTTTTGATCACCAAGCCCCCCACCCCACCTTCCTTCCCTGCCCTTCCTCACTGCGCCAACCACATACAGTGCCAACAATCTCCACCTACTCCGCTCCACTCCACTCCCCGTCCCGCTCCCTCCCTCCCTCCTCAGGCTCCCTCAGATCCTCGTTCGCCTCTCTCCGGCAGGCGGCTACACACGCTCCGCTTTGAACGGGCCAATTCCTACTCCGCTCCACTCTCCTACCATGGCAATTGAACGGTGTAGCCAATTCTCCATTCTCTCTTCGTAGCTCGCTCGTCGCCACTGTGCTCTGCTCTGACTCAACGAATCCCCCCGCCTCCCTCCGCATGCTCTCCAATCCTCTGGCCTCCCGTCCTCCCCTGCCCTCCGCTGCTTCCCTTGCGAGTCGCGACGTGACAATGTGACATAGATCTTGCTTTCCTTCCATCCCAATTTCCGATGAAATCCGCTTTCTTTCCCAGCCCCATCTCTTCGGCTCTTCTCTCGCTCACTCTTTCCCTTCAGAAGAATATTGTACAATTCCATTCCCATCATCATCTCATCCTCATCATCATCCATAGGATGTTCTCCGTCAGTCCGCTGAACCTTTTTCCAGCTCCGTCCGTTGGGTCGGGTCCGATCCGTTCCGCCTTCTCCTTCCGGCCCACATCAACTAAACTTAGGTGGAACCCTAAGAAAGAAAGCCAGCAGCGCTTCTCCTTCAATTTCCCTCGAATCATCCGGTGGATCCGGTCGGCTTCGGGCATGTCATTCACAGAAGATGAGCGCAGAGAAGCGAAAGCAGCCAGCCCGTCGCCCCGCCCACAATTACAGTCAACCCTCTCGTCCAGTAGCTCTGCTTCTGAAACTAAACCTAGACCAATGTCGCTGTCCAACTGGATACGTGGCGCGCTCCGGTCCGAGACACGTAAGACTTGCCTCGAAAACTGGTAATACGTTCTTCTGAAATAAGTGCATGTGGATTGGAATAGATGACTGGGAGTCCACGTGGTGCCTGCATAGTGATTGTGTCTGCTCATTGCGGGACTTGTCGCCGCCTCCGCTGCCCGTTCCTTTAAAATCCGCAGTCAGTTTGCACTTTGATTTCTTTCTGGGCACGAAGAAAGGCCCCAAATCTTTTATCCGAAGCAGAGCCTTGCAAAATGGCCGGAGATGATATATTGTACTTTCGGTTTCTTTCCCCTTCCAGCGATATGATTATCTTGCACATTACATTATCCTCGAATTGTATCTAATTCATGTGAACCTTTTCAGGTGGATTAGATTTAAGCTCCGAATGATTCCTTTAACTCGTGGAATGTAAGTGATATACTCTTTAGAACCATCGATTTAAGGTCAGCCGGTGGAATCATTTCCCAGTGACCCATGAGCAGAAGAAACCCCAAACTTCACCTGGAGTCAAGGAGGCAAGAGAGAGTTGATTTTTAAAATTCTCCTGGCAAATGAAAGAGATAATTAAGGCTGCATATCCTTGTGACTTCAAGAGTGGCTTTAAGACTGGTGTGATTCTGTAACCGCCTATAGGCATATTTGACATGAAGATGAATAATGCAGACTAATGTCATCGGGAAATCACTTATTGCTTGACTTGCATGACTTTACTTTGGGTTTTGAAGACTTCGCGTGCAAGATGCAACTTTACTTGTACAAATCTTCCCTAGACTCCAGAGTCCAGAAACGCGAAATAATTTGATGTACAAATAGTGGAACCAAGTAAATATAGAAAAAAGATGGGAAGACCCATGAAGTCTTACATGGATGAAACCAAATGAGTAAGATGGGGCCTAGCCCCATCTTTCCCATCAAATGGTAATAACGTTGAAATATTCAACGTGTTATACTATACAATATTGTATGTTGTACCGTATAGTAACTCGATAGTGTTGTTACACAGTCTGCTGGGGAAAGACTTCTATGTTCCAGATTCCATAGATGCTATCAAGAGTTTCAGATGTAATTCCCTTGGTAGACACCTTACAATCTGCCAAATTTGTGTCGGGTAATTTTGGAAATCCATATAGCCAAAGTATTCCATACGCACACTGTATCATATGAATCGTATCACTCTGTGCATTTTATTTATACACATGAATTGACATATTTATCATTAGATACATAATAATAATAAGTCAAATCACATGTTTGAAGTCAGGAGGAAAAATTAAATTTGCTTTTCAACATCTGGAGGGGAGTAGAAACAAATTTTAACTATTATTATGAGGAACATTTTTTTATTCTCAAAGGTTTATTTTTAAAAGAATAGTATTTAAATGCGTTACCTCCAAACAGCTTTGGAGGTTACGCATGATATGAGGCACTGAAAATAAAAAATCTTACTTTTAGCAAGTGTGATTTAGATTATTTTTTGAAATATGGATATTAAAATGTTTCTTTTTTTGTCACTAAGATGCCCAAGTTTACAAATTGTTAATTGACGTTGAATTTATGTTCAGAAAATGAAAACCTCAGTTAGCTCTATAATCATCTCTTTTGAAGAGAGAGATTATTATACAACCTTCATTTGCTTGAATTAAATCTAAGTACATTTCAATGATATGTTGACATAGGAGATACTTTCCATCACAACCCATTATGTATTCCCTATCGAGAAAAACTTTATCTCTAGAAGAATTATAAACACATCACTTGCGTCTTAACTAAAGGAATCAAGTAATATAGCAAAAAGGATAGGAAGATCCCATCAAGTCGTCTTAAATAGTTGTATGTTTCTCATGGGGTGATCACCCATCCTCCGAGATGGACGGGGAGTGGAGCGGCATCAACCAAAGTCTCCAAGTATCAGGTATGCATAGATGTCATCTCTTTGTTCCTCTAGCTTTGGAGTTATATGGAGCTATGGACACCGACTTCAATATGTTCATGAGAGAATGCTTACCATACTATGTGGTATGGGATATCATTCTCTTTAGCTTATTGTATAATTTATTTTAGATGACGTGTTTCCATTGCTCCACATAGAGCACTAGTTGGTGCAATCCATAAGAAATCAGTCACGTTAAGTGATGCTTTGTAACACTAGGGAAGTGAGGAAAGACCATTCGAATAACTCAAGAAATTATGAAGTTAATAGATACCTCAATGGTTTCTCTTTCTTCATATATAGTCATCAAAAAGGTATAATTTAGATAAGGTTACACAACCACCATCCATTCAATTCCTCGTGGATTGATGATGTGGCAGTCATCACTATGAGTACACGGATTATTGACGTATACTTCAACTAACACACTAACTAACACACGAGAAACATAACCTAAAGAGCACATGGATTGCTGATGTGACACCTTTAGATATTCCACTAATAGTCAACTCAAGACTATCTATCTCCACTTTGCATAACCTCTACTTTAATCCTCACTAGTTAAAGATGATTACATTCTTCTTCAGATGCTCATGTTGTTTGTAGATTGTTGTCCAATAAACATTGTTTCACTTTGAGAACGCATGAGCATATGGCTGTATAAGAACTCTCATGACCCTCATACTCTCTCTTTCTCCTCATCACCAATCAACATTTAAGTTTATTACAACTGGTAAAAGTCTAACAGAAGAATATTGTGGTATTCAACAATTGGACCAATAACTCTTGCTCAAACTTCATAAATAATTGATTTATAAACTTCTTGTTGTTTTAGAGAATTTTCTTACATTTCACTTCTTCATATCTCTATGAAGAATTGTCTAATCTTACACTATATAACAAGGCGATTTGCATACACTTGTGTACTAAACCCATCACACATCCCAATCCCTCATCTCAATTGCTTTTAAATTTAAGGAGAAGTTCAAGTATCATCCAATCTTCAACTTATGAAAACTTCAGTTTTATTAATGAAAACTTTTGATAGCAAAACTTATGATCACTGTACTAACTTCGTGACAATTATTGTACTCTTGCAACTCTAAATGTATTACCAAACTTCAAACTATCACTATTTACTCAAAACTCATCCAATTGAGTTAAAATTTTAATACAAAAATTAATTTACATAGATTGGTCATGATCTTGAATTATATTATTCACATTTTGGGATGTTTTGCAAGATATTACATGTGTATAATCTTTCCACACACATCACACTTATTCACCATTCTACATTTAAAAAAATACTCCATTGTTAGATGACCTACATACTTGAGTGATATTAAATATACATCATGTGCAATTATGGATTCGATCACCAATATTGTTAAATGCAGGAAGAGAATGATTTTAAGATCCAAATCTTTTGGTCTTCTATAAATATATTCTCAAAAAAAATGAAATATATTTATTTACAATTAACATTCATTTAAAAAATAAAATTTTTTTAAATCAAAAATAATATTCATAAATTTAAAAACATAAAAATTATATCATGAAATTTTATTTTATGTTTTATGAATAATATAATTCCGATTATTTATAAAAAAATAAATATTTATTTTTAAAATAAATCATGTTCATATTGTATTTTTTTCCATCATCACTATCCATAATCATAAGGAATTGAATGGTTCATTGAATTCTATGATCAATAAAAATTCAATAAAAAATTTTGATATTATTATTTTTAATTAATATTTAAAGATTGATGTATCAATAATTTCATGGTACTTCAAAATCTCTTTTCCACCATTATCTTGGATCCTAACTTCTTGAACAAAAATTTCAATATCATAAAACATTGGATTTTAATATAACAATTTTATTTTAATAAAAAATAAATAGATAGTACTTTTTTATTATTCAGAAAAAAAATCTTAAATAATTTTCTGCACTAAAATTATTTTTTACTTTAAATTTATATCCATAAATTTGTATCATAATAGATTATTTTTTCAAATATAAAAATATGATCATGAACATTAATTCATGAATTATATCAAATAATTTTCAAGATTTTATATTTTGAGTGTAATCATAAATATTAAAAATAATAAAACTTTTAAAATATAATTTTAAGTGTGTATAAATAATATTTATTGATATATGAGATAACATCCATTAATCAATATTCGAACTAGTCAACTTGATGACATTGATGATAAATATAAGTGTTTAAATTAAACATAATTAAAATTGAGTACATTAAACATAACTAAAATACAGATTACTATTTTAGTTTGAAGTGTAGACTAATGATTACATATTTGTAAAAACGATGTCATGTACATAAAGATAAAAAATAACATCTCAAATCTGTAACAAAAATATGATATTAGTTAAATATTTGTTGGTAAGTGTTCATGACACTATAGATGAAATTAATGTTTTTTATTCATCAAAAAAGCAAATATGATAATAAATATTTTATAAATCACAAGTTTGTTATTTATTACTAAGTTTATTGATTAAGGTTTCAAACTAGAAGTCAATAATTGAAAATAATTAATATAAGAACACATAGATCATGTGATACATATTTCTAAAAACGTTAGAGACTTCTAATGGAAGACCTTAAACATGTAAAAAAAATATTCTTAAATGTAGTATGTTATTATGACAAGCGATACTGATATAATCTATCAAAAGTAATAAAAAAAATGTAGCTTAAGTTTTAATATTAATAAATATAAATATATTATATGATCATATTTATATATATTTTTTCTAATTGATGATCTTTTATTTTTGAAGCATAAATCTGAAACTATTTCAAAATTTTTAATTCTTAAATTTTTAGCTACAAACAAAACTAATTACTGTGTTTAAATTTTTTTAAATAACTTTTAAAATAAATATTTTTTCATAAAGTTTGTTGTGAAATTTATTTTAAATTGAAATTTTTTAATAATTAAAAATAAAATATTTTTTTAAAACAAATAATATTTCTAAAATCAGCCAAAAGTATACTTTATGTCAATTTTTTGAAAAATTTGAGTTGAAGCTATTGTTATAAAAATTAAAAACTATTATGATGAAAGATAAAAAACTGAAAAAATTAATCATAAAGATATGACGTTCGTAATAATATATATTATATATATATTTTTAAATAACAACATTATTATATTATAAAAAAATTCATATTTTTTTATTCAAATCAAATTAATTTGAATATTTGAATATTTATTCATAAAATGAATTATCAATATTAAAAAAACAAAACTAATTATTAATATTTATAAAATAAAATTAATTATCAATATTTAAAAACAAAACTAATTATTAATATTTATAAAATAAAATGAATTATCAATATTAAAAAACAAAACTAATGATTAATATTTATAAAATAAAATTAATTATCAATATTTAAAAAAAAAAAATTATGAATATTTATAAAATAAAATTAATTATCAATATTTAAAAACAAAACAAATTATGAATATTTATAAAATAAAATTAATTATCAATATTTAAAAACAAAACTAATTATTAATATTTATAAAATAAAATTAATTATCAATATTTAAAAACAAAAATATTTATTAATATTTATAAAATAAAATTAATTATCAATATTTAAAAACAAAAATATTTATTAATATTTATAAAATAAAATTAATTATCAATATTAAAAAACAAAATATTTATTAATATTTATAAAATACAATTAATTATCAATATTTAAAAACAAAAATATTTATTAATATTTATAAAATAAAATTAATTATCCATATTTAAAAACAAAACAAATTATTAATATTTATAAAATAAAATTAATTATCAATATTTATAAAATAAAATAAAATATTTATATTTTTTTAAATTTTATTCAATTAAAAAATAATATCAAGAAAGAATTAAAAAAATATATGATTATCATGTGTGGATAATATTTTAATCCTAAGAATTGAATCTAGATGGAATCATTATTATTTGAGAAATTTGTTGAGTGAGATGATGTGCAATAATTTTTTTTACCATTGAGAAAAAAACAATACCCAACAAGTACTTTATTAAAGTCAATAATTTTTTTCATTTTGAAATTTCAATTTAGAGTGGGGATGGCTTTTTGAAATTCCAGATGTTGAAGGAAAATCATAAAATGCTTCTGATTCAAATCCAATTGTGTTGAATTTAACATTATGATGAATAATTATGGCGTAAAAAATGACTTTGACTTTTTAGAGTAGAAAGATAGAATGCTCATTATTTGTTCATATTATTTTTAAATATTATAAATTTATATTTATATTTTTTTTTTTTCATATAATAAATATTCAAATACTGTTGTCTATTTTTTACATTGAAGAATAATATTAGATAACATATTTATAATATTTATTATTATTTACAAGAATACAAATATAATTATGCAATCTACCATGCATTTTCTAAGGAACACATAAAGAGACTCAAAATATGAAGTATTTTTAATCAATAAAAGATATATGGTATTAGTAGTCATCTGAAGAGTACTTAAGATAAATTTAAAGATGAAATTGATATGACTTTAGAAGTGAAGAAGGATCATACTCAAAGTCCAATTTACAGAAATAGTTACAATCTTTTAAAATGACAAAAGATCAATGCTTTTTGTACCTTAGTAACCTAGCAACTGAATAAATTATAATCTATAAATTGAAATTTCAGAATACTTATAAACCTTAATATGTGAATCTTAGTGCTACTTTGTAAGATATGAATTCATATGTGACACATCTCATCCATAGCTTGCAAACACAAAAGATTTTCTTTCATACATATTTACTGATAAATAATCAAGAATTTTGATGACTCTGATCTTAATTAAGTATGGCAATTCACATACTCAAAAAATCCCCTTCACATTTTTGTTTTCATATTCAAAATTTTTCGATATGATTCAAAATTGAAGCAATGTAAGAGAGAGGGAATCAACAAACTCTTTTGCTTCCAAGTATAGATGGCAAAAAGTCAAAGTTGTTGTTGGAGTGGAGTTGGGTGTATCAATTGTCATAGCAATACATGAAGAAAACCTAAGATTTTCTCAAGCCACAATGTTAACAATGCTAACAAAAAAATAAGAGCATTTTTCTCATGCATCTGACATGTGCTTTTTTATACTACTACAACATTTAAAATCTACCTTGCATCAAAATTTCACATTTATCCTAACACTGAAAAATTTGGATTTTACATTGGAGATCACATGAATCTCAAGTCAACAAAATCCACATGTTCTTTTAGTCTGATACCAACTTATATTTGTGATTTATTATATTGCATTAAAATTTGTACAAGTTTATACAGTCTAATGTTGCATCTCAATCGATGCCAATGCTCCTAATATTTGAATGTGTTCATACTTCAATGAGATTTTTTGTTTTTCTTTATTGGAGCTTGACACCAGTCCGAACACACATAGAGAGGAGCTCCTGACCCAAGCTAAGAAGTTGACGACCTGCTTTACCATCAGGAATTTTGGATTTACGGATAACATGTGTGGCAAAAGAATGGCAAACTAGAAAACTCTAGTGCTCATGTGGACTTAGTGGACAATCTATCGAAATGCTTGGAAGTTGCAGCTCCTTTGCTTCTCACCCAACCATCAGAGAGGAAGCAGATCTTGATCACAAAGTTCGTGAAAAAATGGGCAACTCTATCCTAAATATTACATTCAACACGAACGGAACGGTCATTGCTCCGCACGTCCCACCCATGCGGGGTATATAGTCAGCGCAGTTCCGGCATTCTTTGGAAGATCATCCCGCCAATTTTGAAAGTTACGGAAAAAAATTTAGAGTTTTCTGATTAAATCGACATTTCTTTTTTGAGTTCTTGGAGAATAAAACCGGCGAATCTACGGTACTTTCCCCAAGTATCGAAAAAATACGGGAGATCCTAAAAAAACTTAGCGGGGTATGATGTGGGGTAATTGAACCTGCAGATGGTCGCAACAACCAGCTCCAAACGACGACCATTAAACTACGTGCAGCAGTAGTCTAGGAAGGTAAAGAGAAGAACTAGGTTAGGTGAACTTGGACCGTCTCCTACTTGGATCACTTTTTGATAGCCAGACCTCCAAGGACCGTCCAATTCTGCATATCTTCAGTTCCAACCTTTCTGTCTTCGTGTAGAATTTTGGGTAGCTCTCTTACTAACTGGTTGAGGTCAAATGTGGTTGGCCAAGTCCTCCGAAGGGAGCTGGCTCCTGTCTCTCCAGCCCTTGATCCCTCCGGATAGGATACCACAATTATAGGTTTCTTCTTCTTCTCATGAATTAAAGTTTTCCTTCTCATAAGGGAATAAAATGAAACCAGTGGCCTGTTCACCTAAGATGAAGACGTATTCATCTTGCTGATGTAGGTAATCCTGCACAAGGATATCTCTTATCAAAACAGAGGAAACACAGAGCGAACAGTTCGGTCAGACATTTCTTGAAGAAGGAATGACTTCAGAGTGGAAACAAAGGATGGCATGCAGATGCATAGCGATGTATTTTGATGATGGGTGACTCCAAATCAACCAGTTGACTATAAAACTGAGATGAAGCATTTTCCTGTGCTGATCTACTAGACAAACCTGCAAAATGGTATCTCTTTTCGAAAAAGAAAAAACAGAAATTGAGTACAGTTCATTCCGTTAGTTTCATTCACGGACACAACTCCCCCGCAAGAGAAACATACAAATTACCATGTCACGTTGTCATGACAAAACGATTATACGGTTCAACTCTGCCGTGCAACTTACGTCTGTCATGTCAGGTAGATGCAGATATACTATGGCTGTCATAACCTGATAATCAATTTCGTCCTACGAAATTAATATAACAGATGACAGAAACCCATTCCCCAATGATCATTGAGCAATCCTGAATGCCTAAGCATGGTAGTTTCCCAGAGAGAAGGAAAAACCCAAAAGAACTTGCGGACGCAAAAAGTGTACATTTGTTATTCCCCTGGAAGGCTGTACCTAAGCGTGTGCTTAGTCAGTAAGTGACGGGGGGCTTAGATTATCGCCATTATTGAACTACGGTTAACCTTAATGACAGACACGCTAATCCACGTTAACTAGCTCTGCAAAATACCGTCAGTCAGACAGAGAAGAGCCCAGTGAGGACTTTGATTCAGATAAGCAGATTCATATTCGTCATTCAGATCAAGGCCCTATCGTGTCTACTTCCTGACAATCCCACCGGTATAAGTGGCTGATTCGAGCTGACATTATGTACTCACGTTGAGCAACACAAACAGACACACTAGAGTAAATCCCCCATTACGCTAATCTCGGGGCTCTATGAACATGCGCTAATGGTGTAAATCCGTTGAGCTACAGTAGTTTCGTGCTAATCAAAGCATACACTCAAATCCCTGCATTACGCTAATCACGGGGCTCTATAAACACCCCCATCTCATGTGGAGTCATGTCCTGTCCTGAAACAGCTCAGCTGCACTCTGTACTCCTATCTTGCTATGATCCTATCCGTAGGGCCCTAATGCCTTAGTGCTAATACTGATTACTATAACTGATTGTCCGTAATCACGCCGATCCATGAACATGCTCTCGTTTGCATACCGTTCAGTCACATCCTTTACTTCAACCCTTTGCTTCCTCCGACTTATTCCCCGCCGATGACCATGCTCATGGTTGCACTAACCCTAACCTCAGCCATAAATCAATGCACATTGCACAAAGTTCTCAGGCTCTGAAGATTGTGGTGTGGAATTTGTGGATGCAAGTCATGCAGCTGGTGATTTGTCTGAGTGCAAGGGGCATACTGATTCGTTCACTTGGATATGTAGTTCATGACCATAATGTTGCATCAGTAGGAGTTCAACGAATTGACGTTGGTTGTATGAAGTGAAAAGCTTATCATGGAGAATCTTGGAGGTGAACATGTTATAGGGGTGAGGAAGAGCTTATTGGCCACAGGCTATTCAGCTGAAAAATCCGAAGTTGTGGAATTTTACTGCAGATTGATCCAGAGTTTTTGCTTAGACTATGATACACAGGCTAGTGCTCAATTAGAGAATGAGATTAAAATAATGTGAACCATACTTTCAACTTAATCATGATGATTTGAAGAAGCTCATGCAAATTCACGTGCTTCATTCTTTCAAGGGATGAGTATAGGCAGAAATTCCAAAGTATTTAATATCCTTCGAGCAGTCTATCTACAGTGCACAAAGACTACATATCTACTTCAATATTTTCAAAGAGCAGCTCTAACTGTATTGCAATTTTCAAGTAAAGCTTTCAAAATTTGTTCCACGTTTAGCAAAGCATAATCTCTTTCATGCCACTCACATGCTTCATCGTTCACTAAGAGAACATGTGTTCAGTCAGTTCAGCAACAGTGTACAGACACCATTTGTTTCTCCCAAGTAAATGAGAAGTGACCTCTCTGCCTCGCCATCTAACTAGGGGAGGATGCGTATCGATCCTACGGAGTCTCAACCAAGAACCAGACCGACCTTGCGAATGTCCTGTGCTGAACCTAAACAAACATAAAATTAGGGGGTTTCATAACTTACCCATAAACCTACACGGAAATCCCGTAAAATGTTTATATGGGTATCAGGAGAAAAAGTTATGGGATCTTGAAAAGTCACCCCGTCAATTTGATGGGTTATATCATTCTGGTGACAGTTTTAGTAACTATCTCCATTTGAAGTGAACATATTTTGAAATATAAGAAGAAATTAAATTTTCTGGATTTATTCACAAAAAATGTGGTGGGTATCACAACTTATGTAGTGGCATCTCTAGTTAGGTAGGTGCGCGTATGCAGGAGCAGATACAGCAGTTAGAGCCGGTTGTGCACTGGAACTGTCGATAGGACCTACAATGCTGTTAGAGGTCCTAGGGCTCAAAGGGTAGAGTTTGAATTATGGCTCCTTGGAGGGCAGTATTTGAAATTGAGACTTTGAGAGTGTGGCTATGTTGGTTAGTAGCTAGTGCGGGAACCTGGAGTCTTTGAAGCACAAAGTGGGTTTGGCTTGATTGTAATCTCTCTTTTATGCTATGGTTATAAGCGGAGTGTTCTTGTGGACGTTCTGAGAGTAGAAAAGATTACTTTGAAAACTCAAATTGGATCATGTGATGATAACTGTGAGTTCTTGGAGCGCTGAAGGTATTTTTGTGAGTTTGGATCGATGGTAGCTTTGATCTGTTGGCGGTTGAGTGTTCAGGGCATTGATGAAATGCAGCCCGTGGTGGTGATCTAGAAGTAGAGTTGATTTGAAGTTGATCTTATCGATTTCAAATTTCCGAATCAGCAATTTTTGAGGACGGAAGTACTGCTGAAAATTGACGAAATGGGTCGATGTTTATAGTTGTCTTGGGACATTAATTCGAGATCGGCTGAAAAATATTTTGGACAGAAGTGCTCGAAGTCCAAGATTTGGTGTTTCGAAGTTTTCGGAGCAGCAAGCTATCAGACTATCATATATTGTCCGTTTGATCTGAAATTTGGCGGGGTGATAGAATATGTAAAGTTTGTTGCGCCATAGTGTAGATGTCAGGTCCAAGGCTGACGGTGTCAGAATTATGAAAATTTGACGTTTAGGGGTCTGAAATCAAAGTTGAAGATTTTTAGAGTCCCGCAGAAGTTTCAAACGATGTCCGTTTGCAAAAAATAATAATTACATTAGGTAGCAAATTAAAAAAAGCAACGCCTTATATAATTGGATGAAAAATGTCAGATTATCTATCTGGAGAACAAAAGACCTCCAAAATTGAATTTTTGTGTTTTTAAATGCCCTTATGAGACTATGTTAGTCTGGGTTGGGTTGTTTTGAATCCTTTGATGGATGTTTTTGAGATGGAGTATTGTTCTTTATGTTTCTTGTGATTGATATACCTCCATCTCTGCTTCCTGGTTGTGCACCACGTTTGTTTGTGTTGGTACTTTATTGTTTGGAGTGTTGGAGCTCATGTGTGCTGCAGATAGTGAGGCTAGATTTGCGGACCAGTCAGACTATCCATGTTTCTCCCCAGTGAGACAGGACTTGCGGACCTGTAGACTGGGTGAGTGCATGTGGTGATGGCAAGTTTCAGGTTGCCCTTGTGTTAGCACCTTGTGGTGCCTTGGGTACCTTCCATTGTAGTTTCTTGTTCTAGTTGCTGTTTCTGGTTCTAGTTGTTGTTTCTAGTTCCAGTTCGGGACCTGTTTTTGTACGGTTGTGGAGATGATACATTAGTGTCATAGTGGATTTCTCTAGAGGTTCAGGAGGAGAGACTGCTCGGGGTTAAAGTGGGTGTACCCTTAGTGGAGTGCGGTACCAACCTTGGCCTTTGAGTTTCACAGAAGACTCTGATTTGGTTTCAGAGAGTGACAGAGCTGAGCTTGGTGATATCTTGAATGTGTACCCACACCGTTGTTGTGGGACATGGACGATATCTATGGAGCCACCAAGGATCCTAGACGATATTCAGGTACAGTTGGCACTATTGAGTGGGATGACTTCATCCATGAGTTTGATTCATGATGTGATTTACAGCGGATGCGCAACTCTACATTGTTCAGTCCGTTTATGGCTTGGAAGGGATTATTCCAGCATTTGGAGGGTCTACCGATGGATGATTATCATGAGTTTCGGCGTGAATACCTTGAGGAGATAGAGTTCTGGAGACAATACTGGTCTCCAAATTACATCTCTATTACTTCGGGTACAGTGTTTGGAGGTGCAAGTTCATCCTATATACCTGGCACTGATGATACGGTTGGAGCTAGCTGAGTTGGGAAGAGTTCAGATGTCCCAACCTTTAACCCTATTTAGGAGTTCTTCCCACAGTTGAGGAGAGACTACCAAGGGGTGAGAACTGACAAGCTACGAGGCTCGCAGGAGTTTCAACGGAAGACTGGGGAGAGTCTTCAAGAGACATATACCCAAATGTGTCGGTTGATCAGTGTTACCCATAGGGTGACAGAGGCACAAGCTGTATAATATTGGTATGGGATATTGGATAGGGAGTTGAGACGTAGAGTGAGAGATGCTACCTTACTACATGAGACATCACCTATGTTGGCCATTGTGTTTTTTCTTGCTGAGCGTATTGAGCTCAACATGCAAGAAGAGAGGGTGGTGACTAATGGGTTCAGCAAGGATTCACCATCTTCATCAACTTCTTCATGTTACGAGACATGTGAGACAGTCTCGACCATCTTGACAGAGTGGTGAAGGTGCACCATCCAGATCATTGCCATCCTTTTCAGGTCAACAATCAGTTGTTGAGATGGTGTGTTGGACATGTGGTGGACCTCATCACAAGAAAGATTGCCTTCAAGGTCGAAGGATGGATCCTATTGGATCAAAATCATGTGAGCATTGTCGAAGACATGGTCACATGATGGATCAATGTTTTGATCTCCATCAAGAATTACGATCAACAAGAGTTGCCATGGCAGTCCTTGGAAGAGGACGAGGAGTTCAAGGTGGCAGGGGTGGTGGTAGAGGACTAGCCCCTACTCAAATGTTAGCCTCAAGGGCTAACACTTGAGTAGCCCTTGAGGCTAGTCATGAGGTGAACATGGCATCTCGATTGGAGCAGTTGGAGCAGAAGATAGCAAGTATGGCTATAGCCCAACAAAGACGAGATTCCGGAGCGGGTGCCTCTATATCATATGATAGAGATGTTGTGAAGTACATGTGCGCAGCTGCACAACCATGTGTAGTTGCTATGACTCGTAGTGCAAGACATACTACTGAGTCAAGAGGAGCGTCAATGGAGTTGGATCCACAAAGAGGGGAGGCTAGCCGACAAGTTAGACCTTCCTCAGTCTTTCACATTGTCAGAGGCATTGAACACCTCATCCATGGCTCCTAGACAACCTATTGGAGAGATGAGGGTGCAAGCCAATGTGGATGTACTTGGAGATGGAGCAAATAGGGACCATCCATAAACATCATCCGAGGTAGCATCCAGCGTAATGTTGGGGGCGGCAAAGACTCTTGTTCATTCCCCTATATTCTCAGCCAAGGATTTATTGGCGTTGGGGATGTCATCATCCCATGTACTACGATTGGCAACCACACTTTCTGAAAGCAAAGAGGATGTGTTGGTTGCTTCTAGTAGTGTGAGCACTAGTAGTGTTGATCCTGGGATTAAGACATCTACTAGTGGAACTTGGCAGCTGATGCCGCTCGAATGATGGAGTTATCAACGAGGTCGGCATACGAACGTACCAGGGTGTCACCAAGTGCAGTGATGTTGGATAACAGTAGTGGTGTCTTCTGTTTGGTCGGACCTTCAAGAAAGATTTATCAACATCAACGCGTGTTGTTGGATTCTGGTGCACAACCCCTTATGTTGGATAAGTATGCACTACTTGGTATTAGTTTGCGAAAGACCGATGTGGAGAGATGTCCATTTCAGATTCAGACATCTCTTGGAGCTTCTAGTGATGCCCCGACACCATACATCACCTAGGTGGGGTTGACTGAGCAAGAGCAACCTGATCATGTCATGAATAGCTCTACAACGCGAGCATGTGTTGTGGTTACACTTGCATAGTCCTATGATGTATTGGTGGGTGCGGCAGTGTTATACCCTATGGGATTTAGCATTGATTATTGGGAGGAGACAACCTCTTATCGGCCAGGTTCGCAATATGGCGAGGGCCAAGTGAGTCGATTATTTGTACGATTCATTACCGATTCTAGGCCTTTACCCAGTGGAGGTTTGACGTATGTTGCAGCCTTCATTACTTATGTTACTTGGCTTGGTGATTTATTGGAGGGTAATATGGATGCTCATGATAGTCATGGTCGAAAGGATGTGGCTATCATGCCAAGTCTTAGTGGAGTATTGTCATCCATGTTGGATGAAACATTAGGTATTTCATGTATGCAACTACAATAGATGGCTGATCAGTTCATAAATCAGGCTTGGAGTGAGTCTTTTGCTCCGGAGAGGGAGGAGACAAAGAAAGTTATTCCCACTTCCACTATGTTGTCACCTTTACATACAACGCCTATTGCTTGGGAGTATCCAGAGGAGGGTATATGTGTGCTAGATCTGTTTGGAGGGATTAGCACAGGTTTGGCTATTGTTTTGCAGTCTGGCATATGAGTACATCGATACTTGTATGTGGAGGAAGATGAGATTGCAAGGTGTGTCTCATTACGCCATGTGGCACTGTTGGTGCGGAGATACCCAGATCTTCTACCAGTGTTGGCAGTTCAAGGGTATCAGCAGGCCTTGCCTTTAGATATTTTGTTGTTGGGGGCACAAGACCTTGCTTGGCATGGCATCATAAATTTGGTTATTGATGGATGGTCATGTCAGGGACACACACGTGCTAGTAATGATCATGGGCTACAAGATTCACGTTCTGGCATGTTTTAAGAAATGTTACGTGTGTTACGTTCTCTCTAGTCACAGCAAACCTATTCTCCGACATGCATTTTGGAGAATGTTCTTTTGTTGGGTGATCCACATACGCAGGTGATGACGAGTGCACATCACATGCGATCATGGATTGGACCAACGGTATTGCTAGATGCAGCGAGAGTAGGATGTAGTGCACACCGTCCACGTCTATGGTGGATAAACCTTCTTCCAAGGGACGTTTTATTGCAAGCATATGACGGAGTGGAGAGGCCCTCACATCTTATAGTGGAGAGTATTTTGGATGTGGGCAGACACTCTCAAGCACTGGTCTATGCTGACAGGTCACCCATGGCAGTGGTAAACCTTGTGGGTCAACCAAGAGCGGCATTACCCACATTGTTGAGTTACCCAGCTTCCCATGCTTACAGAGAGGGAAGACCTTGACTTGTATGGGATTCTGGCTTGCAGCGGTTGGTGAAACCCAACGCTGAAGAGAGAGAGTGAGCTATGGGATTTTGTACCGGTACTACAATAGTACCTACATTATCAGAGGCATCACGACGTCAGGTGTTGGGTCAGGCTATGGACCTGAACTCTTTGACATGGATTGTGAGCCTTGGATTGGCTGAGCAGAGACGCATGCAATCCACATGTATGACTGCAAGATCATTAGGAAGCTCTTTGCCTACCGAGACACTTGAGACAAAAGCTGGGTGCGAGATGTGTCCAAGATCTCATCCTTGGTCTTATGAGGATGTTAGAGAAGGAGAGGTAGGGTCTTCTTCAAGTATCGTTGGATTTTTTGCGTGGAGCATGCAATGGTTACCATTTTAGACCTTTGTGATACAACACAAGAGGTTACAGCTATAGCAACAAGAGTTGTTCACACTGAGATAGTGGAGTCTGGTATGAGAGAGCAGAAACAGCTTTTTGCTCAAGAGGTTGTCATTTAGCAACCTGATATTACTTCTTCTATTTCTAGTGTTGAGGAGATTTGGGATATTGAGATTGATCCCAAAGTGACAAGAGAAGAAAGACGTAGGGTGTGGAGGTTTTTGACGAGTTTTAGAAATTGTTTTGTCTTCAATATGAAGGATTGAGGCTGTTTGAAGTGACTTGATATATGGATTAACTTGACAATAGATGCATCAGTCTTCCGTCGTCTCTATCGATACAGTGATATGGAGAGAGATCTGATCCAAAGTAGGTGTCAATATCTTCTTGAGGCTGGATTAGTGGAGATATCATATGGAGAGTATGTCTCTGCTGTGGTGATGCCAGTCAAGAAGGATATACATGGCAATTATATAGATAGACGCATGTGTGGTGACTACTGATCTATCAATTGACAGACAAAATCTGATGGATATGCTATGCCTACACCTGAGTAGATCTTTGATGCAGTTGAGCATGCAAAGGTTTTCAGTACATTCGATTTACAAGCAAGATATCATCAGTTGCGGATTCGAGATGAGGATAAAGCCAAGACAACCTTTTGGGCAATTGATTCGCATGGCAAGGATGTGTTGTATCATTGGAAGTTCCTACCATTTGGGTTGAAGAATGCAACTGCTGAGTTCCAAAGAGTGATGAATAGGATCCTAGCCGGACTTAATTGTGGCCGAGCCTACATCGATGATATTCTAGTGTATAATGCTACAATGAGGGAGCATGAGATACATTTGCAGGAGGTATTTGAGTGACTAATTGCTCATGGCCTCAAGTTGCATCCTGGAAAGTGCAAGTTCTTTCAAGACTAGGTAGAGTACTTGGGTCATACCATATACCCAGGAGGATTGGGAGTTCAGCAAACCAAGGTGGAGGCAATCTTGCGTATTCCACAACCTTCAGATGTGAGTAGGGTTTGAGCTTTCCTTGGCCTTGCAAACTTCTATTGTCGATATGTGCGAGGATTTATCACTATTGCCAAAGCCTTGACAAAGTTGACAAAGCTAGATCAAGAGTGGAGTTGGGGAGATGAACAGGAGAGAGCTTTTGTTGAGCTCAAGGGAAGGTTGACATATGCCCCTATTTTGAGGAGACTTGTGAGAGGTCGTATGTTTCAAGTTCATACTGATTGGAGTATGTTGGGGTTGGGAGAAGTGCTTACCCAACATGATGATGAGGGGAAGGAGTTTGTAGTGGCTTATGCAAGTCGTTTGAACAATGCAACGGAGTCAAAGTATAGTTCTTATGAAGGAGAATGTTTGGCAGCTATTTGGGCGGTGACACATTGCAGATGTTATTTGTTTGGAAACTCCTTCACTCTCATCATTGATCATCAACCATTGAAATGGTTGATGGAATCAGACAAGCTTACAAGAAAGCTTGCACGATGGGCTCTTATCCTACATGAGTATGATTTCACGGTTGTTCATAGACCTGGAGTGGTGAACCGTGATGCAGATGGGTTAAGTCAAAACCCATGTACAAGTCAAGTTGACGAAACTGGGGCTCGATGGCATGATGATACTGATGAGGAGATGGTATCGGGTTGGCATGCATCTGCCTTTTTGAGTATGTTGGCGCTTGAGAGCTATATGGTATCTCTCTTGGGTCAGAGAGCAGATATGTTAACCTTGGACGATGAGACTGAGGATAGTTTGATGGTAAACCGAGACATCCATGATGACATGATGGTGTTGGAGTATCTTTGTACATGTGCTTTGGTGGGCACCTTGAGTGCAAAGGAGCGGGATCGAATTTTACAGAGAGCTCGACGGTTCAGATGGGAAGGTAGACACCTTCTTTGAGTATGGGGAAATGGCAGAGTTCGTGTTGTGCCACTTCCATCTCACAGAGCACAGTTGGTCAAACATGCTCATGAGGAGTTCAGTCATTTTGGAGTAAAGCGGATATATAGCTTACTTCAAAGTCACTATTGGTGGAGAGGTATGCAAATTGAGGTGCAACAGTTTGTGGCCAAATGTATGGTATGTGGTCGTGTTCGAGCATCATTCAATGCCCCTACACCACAACTACATCCTCTACCAATTATGGGACTTGGTTATCGCTGGAGCTTGGATTTTGCAAGATCTTTCCCATTGACTATACAACATCAGTGATATGTGTTGGTCATAGTGGAGCATTTCTCCAAGTGGATTGAGTTGGTGGCCTTGCTCAACAAGTCAAGTGAGTGAACAACTTATGTGTTCTTAGCTGCAGTGCTTAGCCGATTTGGTACACCAGCAGAAGTGTTGACTGATCAGGGTACTGAGTATTTGGGCAAAATTCAAGCTTTGTGTGATCGAGCATTGATCAATCATCGTACCACCTCAAGAGATCATCCTGAGGCTGATGGTCTAGCAGAGAGAGTTGTTCAGACGGTGAAGAGAGGACTAAGAAAGTTTGACTTGGAGAAAGTTCATCTGGGAGACTGAGACATCCAGCTACCATGGTTGGCCATGGATTATCAATTTAGCCGACAAGCATCTCTAGCGTCATTCTCACCGTACTTTTTATTATATGGTAGAGATCTAGACTTACCTGCAGCTATCCGTCGAGAGTCAGGTGAAGTCTTGGACTTGGATAACCTTGATGTTTGGGTTAGGGTGTGTTCTCAAAGGGCATAACTCTTCCGTAGAGTCATGCCCATGGCATTTGAGAACCTGACTATTGCTCAGCATAGAGATACTTTTCATTATGCTACCATCCAAGGAGGTGGATATCGACCTTCAATTCACAGATTTCATATTAGTGATTACGTTTACTTGCAGCAGAGTGCATCGATCACATTGGATGTTACGGCTGGTCGCACGATTCTACGAGTACGTGAGGTTTTACCTTCTAGGGTTTTGGTATTGGAGGGTCATGATGGTGTGATTTGGAAGGATCATGTGCGTAATTGTGCACATGTCACCTTCCAAACATTGATGGTACTATGGATCCAACGTTGTCTCGTCCACAACTCATCTCAACTCTTTCTTCTCTCCTCCTTTACCAACGGTTCGACCAATTGTACGTGCAGGCTTGAGATGTATGTTATGTGGATCAGCTGGTGAAGCAACCAGTATGTTGATTTGTGATTCTTGTTTGAGAGGTTGACATATGTCATGTTTGACACCTCCTCTCAATGCGGTGCCCAATGGACGGTGGAGATTTCCTCGATGCGTTTAGCATACAAGCATGTCTGACCGTTACATGATATGGATTGCAGATAGGCTACTGACGATGGGGCATTGTTGCACCCGGCCTCCTGATCTTAGCCCCACGAAGGGCATATCATGTTATGGACTAGATGGCTACCTAGTGTTAGAGGGACCTAACCGTCAGTTAGGGGGGCGATTATGGTACATTTGTGTTGATGTATGATGATCTATGTGTTGTGATGTTTGATGTGACATCGATGTATGTTGTGATGCGATATATATGTGCACGAAAACTGTCACAACTTATGTAGTGGCATCTCTAGTTAGGTAGGTGTGTGTATGCAGGAGCAGATACATCAGTTAGAGCCGGTTGTGCAATTAGAGCCGTTCGCAAGAACTGTCGTTAGGGGTCCTAGGGCTCAAGGGGTAGAGTTTGAATTAGGGCTCCTTGGAGGGGAGTTTTCGAAGTTGAGCCTTTAAGAGTGTGGCTATGGTGGTTAGTAGTTAGTGCGGGAACTTGGAGTCTTTGAAGCACAAAGTGGGTTTGGCTTGACTGTAATCTCTCTTTTATGTTATGGTTATAAGTGGAATGTTCTTGTGGACGTTTTGAGAGTAGAAAAGATTAATTATGGTACACTTGTGTTGGTGTATGACGATCTATGTGTTGTGATGTTTGATGTGACAGCGATGTATGTTGTGATGCGATATGTATGTGCACGACATGGGCCTGTTCAACTTAACCTTAAAAATATTATGAGAACGGGGAGTGGGTTTTATGAAAATTGCTCAATTCTGTCCATTATATGATGGGTTTTACTTGCATACTAAAATATACAAATAAAAATTAATTATTTCACATAATTCGTATTAATATAATTAATCATGTTTCAAGCTTTTTTAATCACGTACGAGTAGTATTACACGCACGCTACGTATGCTAAAGGTGCAAGATTGAAAGGAAGGAGTGATGAGCCGAGTTCGAGTTACGGGTTTAGCTTTAGCTTTTCTAACGGGTTGATGAGTTCGTTCGAGATGCCTGGATGAACCATCCTCATCAAAACACAATGCTCAGTGGTTCATAAAGCCAAAGTTGAAGAACGGGCTTTCGCAGATACGGTTACACATGATTTCGGTTTAGGTGGATGATCATGCCCCTAATCCCTCTAGGCTGTCCATAGGACGACCTCCAAAACCATTTAGTAAGGAACGAAGGACACCCGTATGTTTCAGTTCTAACCAGATATTCATGTTCAGCAACACTGTTCACACAATATTCCTCACTCAGCTGAACTCAACTTTCCTGGGCTAATGAGCAGTAGATCAAACATGCTTTTGTAGATGTTGAATATTTGCTTCGCAGTAATTACCCCATCAGTCGATTGACTTCCTCGTTCCATTTTACGTGCAGGTTGATGTTTTTCTCATTCCGTTATCTTTTCTTCATGACATCGAGTTCTGGAACTAAGAAAGCTTCTATGAGATGCGCTAGATATTGTTTTGGATGCCTGGATACCCAGTCATTCTTTTCGTAGGTTCCCCATCACTTGTTTCTTCAGTTTTCTTCTATAATGTCTGAAGTTCTATGTACTCGTTCACGCGGACAATCATTTGTCAACTTTGCGTCAACGTAATGACTAACTTTCATGCCTAGCTCGGGAGAGACTCTTACCCGTTTATGGAGGGTAAGTCCATTGACACAATCGTACAAACCCCAATTACACAAAGTCTGAAATTTTAATTTCAAGTCCGTCCAATAGGTTATTTCAACCTTGGCAGACATAACATATGCAATCTTTAAGAACACGGTTTCTCCAAACAGTATGTTCTTTGCAAGACTTGTATAAGTATTCAACTCGAGTTGTAAACAATATGAGCGAACTAAAAGATTTCTCCTACACAGGAATCTAGTTCACATGTGAACTTTAGTCTATAGACACAGGAAGCATATAATTATGAAGAATTGAGTCCTACTTTAAAGGACAGGTAGAAGCAAAATCAACAATAGTTGCGTGGGGAGGTGGTAACAGAATCTCCACCAACTACAGAAGGGGAGAAAACACTGGGGATAGGCAGGTCAGTGGGAACCACAAGGCAAAGCTCTACGTCCTGTGGATGCTGCGATCTTCATGTATACCCAGAGTCTGCGATAGACACGAAAATAAGTGCACCGTACTGCTCCCGATACCCCAAGACTTCGTGGTCCTCTGAAACTGGTACAACATCAATAATCCCAAGCTTCACTTTGGGGTTATCGCGCTAGAATTGTGTCATGCTGAAGTAAGACGTAATATATGAGGAGTGTTTTGACATAGACTAGAGTTACAAGAATTTCCCTGTGGAATAGAACCGTGATTTGCTGTTTACAACTGATAAAACATACTCTTGAGACAACTTACATAATAGGGTAGTGGCAAGATGAAGCTCGGAATTCGTTTCACTGTAAACAATTCAAGGTCCAGTAAAGGGATCGACATCTGTCTACATTTTCAAGCACATTTGCGTTCCAAACTTCATCCACGTTATATTTTAAAAGTGATTGTCAACATTCAAGGTTCTTCCTGCATTTGGGCTGTCAAAACAGGGATATGCTCAAGGCTCCATACATGAAAAAGAATACGCACTCTTCTACTTGGACGTTCATGCCTTCGTAAGGCTTCTGCAACAATCACATAATAAATTTACACCATAGCATAACATTAGATCCACGGTTAAGAGTCCATGAAGCGTTAAGGATCTTAATGCCCGAGGGCGCTTGTGTCCCTGAAACTGGATGGGCAGTGTATGAAAGACACGCCACGACCTAATAAACCCCAGGCAAGACTTCCAGGATAGAGTCACCAAAAGTGCTATCACCATGATTGGACTGTATCACTTCGAGCAAACGCTTCTGTACTTACAACTTTTACATGGGCAATGCTATCTATTCAACCACAGGTCATCATGCAGAGGCGCATGATTCTACCGCTGAAGCAAAGGGTGCTGCCAGCCAACTTCAATCATTCTTCAATCATAGTCTGTTCCCCAAACTAGCTTGGGAAACAGTCTCCATATAGGAGAAACTGTTTCCCAATCATCTGCCATGGACCACATAGTACGCCTGCTTTACCCAAATATTCTGCGAGAATTTGAAAGAACGGAGCCAGCTGAGAGCGATTATGCTGTGCGTAGTATCCATGATCCTAAAACCAAAACGCAGGTTGATATCGAGACTGCGTGGTCCGACAGAGACACCACGACAGCCAACTGTACAAGAAGCATGATCACTTCTTCCCTTTCAAAGCGTCACCCCTCAGCTTCACCCCCAGGACTCTTTCAAGTTTAACCAGAATCAACTGATTTGGTATGGCCTTCCCAGATTCGTACTCTTGTACAATCTGTGGTTTTTCGTTTATAAGCTGATAAGAAACAATCAAGTTACATATTCAGTAATGTCAAGAGCAATGGACAGATTAAACAAAAGGCGGGAGAGATGTATATACGATTCCTCAAGTTACCTGGGCAAGTTGGGCCTGCGTGTACTTCTTTTCCAAACGCGCTTGCATTATCAACTTCTTCAGTTCCGAGGGAACACGTTCATCTGGAAGTCAATTACACTGTGAGCAATGCCGAAACATCAAAGAGAGATCTCAGCTGTAAAAAATGGGAAACATGAAGATATTGCAGTAACACTTCCTCATGACGTAAACCATGTCAGCTCCCTCAATGACAAGAACGATCATGAATCTTACGTGCCAGGACTTCTGTTTCTTCATCCAGTTTTTTGGTATTCATCCCAGTTGCACTCGAAGCAGCCTTGTTAGCTCCAGCATTATCTGCTTGGAGCAATCGATACGGGTCAGAGAACTAACAATGGAGACGACTGAGTCTTTGAAAATCACGAGTATAATTGGAAAGATTAAAAGGACTACTCTCCTTACCGGCGCCGTGAGGACGTGAGGTACTAAGCATCAAATGCCCTCACTGTTGACCACAATCCATATGACCATGAAAATCCCCTAGCACCTGAGTTTCTACGAAATTTACAAATTCAAAAGAAATCTCGAGTGCCATCGGTTCGCAGCAACTTATATTGACATTTATTTCCAGCTACTGGTGTGAAGAATTTAGGATGAGATAAGAAAAATCGATATCTACAAAGTTCATCTTTCATATGATCTGCAGAACAAGCAGATACGGAATCATACAAAAGTGATACAAGGCTTTTAAGTAGCGAAAGGTGCATAGAATAAATTGCATATGACTCCAAGCGACAGGCCTGTGCACGGAACTGAGACCCCGGGCCATAATGAAAAATGTATAACTTCCTCAACGCACAAGAAAAAAACATCAATCAATCCCAGTGGAATTCAGCAGGTCTCAATTCCTAATAAAAACGGCAATACAGAATTTCCCAATTCAGAGTTGTGCAAAAACATTTGCAAACAACGTACATTTCTTAACAGTCTCAATAGGACCGCCCGCTCTCCTTGCTGCATTCACAGCCTTCTCATCCTTTTTGGCGGCGGAGGTCGGCGCCTTCTTGCGCACAACTACGGGCTCCCAGTCCTGGGTCATTGGCCCGATTCCAGCCATGGAATCTACAAGGAGAACAGTTACCAGCACAGGTTAGCGTCTGTGCAAGGGAAAAAATTGAGGTCAGAGAAGCGAGATGAAACAATCTCCAGGTGTGTGGCAATCCTCCTGGTCGAGGCTACTGTCCGATAATACGATGATCCGTCGCTCGCCGCTGGAGCTAGCACAAACTTCATCAATTTTGAGCCCTAATTATCTGAGAAAGTATTTCTGTATACCTTCCACGAAACTGATGAAAGTTAAAATCGACTGACAAATGGAACATGGGTAGGTCCAAATTAACATAGATCCAAATCGCCTCCCGAAATTTTAGTCAAAATCAACTCGGCAGCTCTTATCGCCAAACGCGAGCGATCAGTAAGAAAATTAGACCGACCCATCCAATCTTTAGTACTCCATAATCAAACCAGATACACAGAGAGAGCTATAATAGTGTTGAACTGTAATCCGGTTCTCAGCACAACTCTTCTCTCACCACCCGAAACGGGTAAAGAAAAACCGCATGGCGTAGAACAAAAGCGTGACCACCTTCTCACCTTCAGACAAATACGAATTCTCTTTACGACTTTGAATGACCCAACAGTCGATGAGGTCAGACGAACTGTACAGATGGACTAGCGCCGGTTGGAGATCGCTATGTTAAAATAGAAGAAGTACGCAAAGTGCAGGAAAGGGAGCAGAGCAGGGGCGAACAGCAGAAGAGAGAAGATGAGGATTACGAGGTGGAGACGGGGACGAAAGTGAAACTTAGACAGAATCTGTTTGCTAGTCCTAGACTCTGTGTCGCTGCGATACCCTAAATATCGGCTCGTACGCACTCCTCGTCCTACATTCCAGGCAAGCACATCCCTCCACATTACCGTGACAAGTTGACAACGCAGTTACTTCCTACGTGTAGTTCACGCTGAAACGAAATATTCATGGTTTACTTGTAACATCACCTGCGTCGGCGTGGCGGCCAACTATTTCGACTATGATCGCCACCTGGGTTGATAAGATACCAATAGTAATGTCCTAGTTACATTCATTGGTACTCGTTTGAAGGTTAACCACAGTCTACATCTCGGAGACACATGACAATCTAATTGGCTAGAGTGACATTTGATTATTGATTGTGTGATTCTATGTTATTTCACAATGGATAGGATGTCAAATGATATCTTTCTCTTGTTATAGTCACACTTTTGTAAATATTAATTTTAACTTTAATTATTCACAATTTTCAGAAATTTCTTACTATTTATAAATTGAAATTTTAGTTGAATGATATTTCAAATTATATATATAATATTTAAATTATAAATTCAAATAATGTATACTTATTTTAACCCAAAAATTATACATCAAATTTAAATACAATTTTATAAATATTAAAGTTATATATTTTTGGATAAAAGTTGATAAAAATAAAATTTTGAACTAATCATGAGTACTTAAATATAAAAAATTTCAAACATTTGAAAAATATCATTGTATTATGTTTTAAAACCAAACATATTTTTGATGATTTAAAAAATAAATATTATTTTCATATTCAAACATACAATTTTCATAAGAAATATTTCATGAAGTTTAACATAATGAGATCAAATTTTTAAATGATAATCTATTTTAATTTAATCATTTTTAATTAATGATCAGTAGACTAATATGTCTAATTTGTTTCAAAATTAAATATAAAAATTAAATTTTAAAATAATTTTGAAATACTCAGTTTATATTTTATAAATTATTTATCAAAAAAAAATATTATTATAATTTATTAAATGTTACATTAGAAATATTACATAATTTTATGGTTAAAAACAATTGTCTTAATTGAAATTATGTGTTTTCAGTTTTAAAATTTTGATGTGAAATACATAAATTCAACTAATTGTTTGATATTGAAAATATTTAGATTAAATCAACTTATGATATAATGTTATTTAGTAGGTATATAGTTAAAATGTCATAGAGTAAGATATTTAAATAGATTTATTAATGAATAATTATAACAAATTTCAAAATGATTTTATTTTGAATAAAAATTTCAAATATATTTTGATATTATGGAGATGCAAAAATGATCAAATTTTAGTGTTTAAAATTTCTTTTAGAATTATTATCCCTTAATAATTTTTTATGACTCAAAAGTGATTCATATGAATGTGATAACTCAAATATGATTATGTATCAATTGATAGATTACATTGTGATAGTTTTTACCTAAGACTATCACCATTCTTTATTGATACAAAATATACTGGAGTGGATAACTATATGAAAGCTCCAATCACAAGTGTTACATACATTATCACGCATGTAGCTAATATAATTTTATAAAAAATTGATGATAATTTTGGCATTTTGTCTCTCTAGTAGTCAAAGATAAAAATTAAGACAAAAGATGAAAACAATTTTATTTGAGATCAATTGAGACCTTCAAGATGATAATTCAAAAGAATGATGACAAAAATTAAATGCATGATAGTGATAATTTGGAATTAATAAAGGTAAAAAATAGATAACCATAGATGTTTTTCATAGCTAAATAATACCCCAAAAAATTATGTGTCACAAATAAAGGAGTAATATTATTTCAATTATAAAGTTTTAATCTTTTATTTAAATATTAAGCTTTTTACTTGTAACGATCAATCTATTTTTTGGATTAATAATTAATATATTATTTATATTTATATTTATATAAAAATCATTAATATTCTATTAATAGATTATAAAATATATCTTTTAATAAAAATATTATTTAGAATTAAAAAAGCAAAATTGTAAACAAATGTTATAATCATTAATGTAATTTTAATTGTTAAATGATAATAAATTTAATTTTATGAATATAATTTTAATAATATAGATAAATAAACATAAAATAATTTTTTAATATAAATGAAAAAAATAAAAATAAAAATTGATTTAGTCACATTTAATGATTTGATGATACATTTGATTTATCTTAAATTTCAAAAAAAAGATTGTGTTACAATAATTTTGTTTTTACTCAAGTTTTTTATTTCATAAAAATAATCACTATTAATAAATCCCAAAAAATTAAAACAAATAATTTTTTTAAAAAAAAAATTAGATTTAAATTTTTTAAACAAATATATTATTTTATAGTTTTTTCATTTAATCTTCACATAAATATCATAGTTAATATTTTGAAAAAAAAAGATATAAATTTTATTATGTACAAAAATAATTCAATATTTAGATCTCAAATTTATATTAAACTTCAAAAGTATGTAATTTTCCCAGAAATGTGTATCTTTACACGTTAAATATTTTAATATGTTATTATTTTTAAAAATAAAAATAAAAATATTATTTATCATATTCTAATTGATATTATTTAAAAAAAATCAATTTAATGATATTTTTCATCAAAATTTATTATATATATGCAGTAATATTTCAAATAACATTATTCTAAGTATGAAATAGATTTTGAATTTTATGTTATCAAATTAATATAATTTATTGTTTGAATGAAATTAATTGATGAACTTTATTCATACTTATCATAAGACGTAAGCATGAAAAATTCATTATGATAAAATTTAAACTTGAAATTTGTTGATATTAAGAAAAAATTTTAAGTGAAAAAATAAATTTTAAAATGTATGCTCATTAAATATTTATCAATTAATTTGAATTAAAATATCATTTATTTTAAATCATTAAAAAATTAAAAAATCTTGTTTAGAAAATTTTAATGAGTATGATTTTTATAATTTAAAATTACTTATAAAAATTTAATATTTTTATTTTATTTAAAAATTATATGGACTTTTTAATGATAAAATTAAAATTAAAATTCTATATTTACAATATTTATATTTTTTAAATATAAATATTTTAGATATTATATTTTAATATTTATATTTATAAAAATTATTTAAATGAAATTTAAAATCATTTTTATTTTTTATATCAACAATTATATTTAAAATAATATTACATGTATGCAATACTTTATGTATCTTTACATTATATACTTTGTAAAACATGAGCATATAATTGAAAGTTGAAATTGAACAATTTTTGAAATTGAAAAGGATTTCAAAAATTTCAATTTTATGTTGTGTTTAAAATTATGAATCCTTCAAGTGGATCAATGCTCATAAAAAAATATCGATGCTTAATATCAATATTAATGCAAAAGATTGAAAAAAAAAATTATAGTTTGGGAATTATAATTTCAAAATAATTTGATTGAAAATAAGAGTGGTAAGTTGTAGGATTATCATATAATGTTTATTTTGATCCAAAATTTGATAAGATCATAAACAATATAAAATAAAATATAAATTTTATGCAAAATTCAATTGTTTAGTGGTCCAACATTTGAATAAAAGATTTTGATATTCCTGCTTAAGATATAAATAATTTACACTTTTAAAAAAAATTGGAAGGTTAAGAATTAAAAAATGTCATTTTAAAGTTTATTAAAGATTAAATTTAATTTTAGGAGTCAATACCTTATATCACTAGATTACTACCATTAGATTATTTATATGGATAGCAAAATGCCTCCTTAACTAAATTTTAGTGTTTGATTATACCTTTCATAAGGCTATGTGAATCCAACAAGGTTGGTTTGATCCCTTTATATATTGTTTTAAAGTGAAAGGTTGTCACTTCTTGTGATTGATATACCTTCGTCTTGACTTTTTATTTGTGCATCACGGTTGTTTCTGTTTTGTTGTTTGGACTGCTAATGCTCATGTGTATTATCCTTAATATGTATAGACTTGCAAACAAGTCACACTATTTTATTTCTCCTATGTGAGAAAGTATTTGCAAACATGTAGATTGGATGAGTGCTTGTAATCATGGTGAAAGCTCTCATAAATTTTTTATTTGAAGTCATATAATGCATTTTGTTATTCTAAAGATTTATAAGTCTTAATAATTAAATATATGAAAAAATATATATATAATTTAAAAATTATATAATTAAAAAATAATAATGATATTCATTTATGGCATATGACATTTATATCACTCTCAATAACATGCAAATCAAGTCAAACTATTATTTAATACCACTTATAAAAAATATTAATTTATCCAATGTAATTAAATTCAAATAAAAATATATAGTCTTAAATAAATGATCACATATAATAACACAAATAACATATATGTCAAAAATAGATTTTTAAATGAAAATTATTTCATACGTAAGTGAAACACATTATTATCAAATTAATATTGATATTTAATAATTTTACAAAAAAGTGAAAATTATTTGAATCAAAAAAATATTCATTAAAAAATATATTTTGAGATTGAGATGAAATATTTAAATTCAGTCTAAAACTATCATAAAGACATTATATCTTACTTTATCTAATCAAAAATTTCTACCCTGTTAACTTTTTTAAAGTACAATTTACATCTTTCAAATTCTCAATATCAAATTTTTGTATCATTCTTATCCATTTTTATTTTTAAAAATTTGAAACATAAATATTCATACTTGGAGCCAAGTTAAATATAAATAGGTAATTTAAAAAAATATATTACAAATGTACATATTAATATATGCGAAAATATTCATTATTTATATAGACATGAAGAATGATATTGTTATATGAATATCATATTAAAGTTATACAATGTAATTGATAAAAAATATAATTTATGGGATTTACAAGTTTAGGGTGGGGGGGAGTATACGGGAGAGCAGCTTAGTATGACATGATAAATTTTTTCAATCATTGTTCAGTTATACTTTGCCAAAACTTGAAAGTGAATAAACAATTTTATTTGTTTTTTCCATTGATAACTAAATTGAAAACTATGGATAATTTGATAGAAAAATATTAATGATTTATTTTTTGTAGGTTTCTAGTGATTTTTCTCAAATTCGACAAATAAATCAGGTTTTTTTATTCCAATATCTTTCTTTTCATGCATTGGTTCTATGAGAATTTAGTTGGAAAATTATGTAGATGGGTATAGAAAGTTATGAGTGTTTTTAGATTTGAGGGTTTTGATAGTTATCATTTATTATCAAAATCCTAAAATTCGGACATTGCGCCGTTATTTCAAATCATGATTCGGATTTTGTAATGGCTCATTATCCCTATTAATTTGGGCCATCTCCCAAGTGTCTTGGTGTGAGGAGGGATGTTATGAGATTTTTTGTTTTTTTGTTTTGGGGATGACACAAGGTATGTCGATCACACAGGTGATCATTTCGGATGTACCGATTGGGTTGTGGGAGTGATTATCATCCAATTGATGTGGGCTTTTCAAGACTAGGTTCCCACATCCATACTTATTTCATAGACTCCCTCATGCCTTCCATGATAAGGCTTTACCAATTGGGTAGTGGGAATGATTATCATCCCATTAATGTGCGCTTTTCAAGATTAGGTTTTCACATCCACAATTATTTCATAGGCTTCATCATGCCCTCCATGACAAGCTTTTACAATCTTTCGCCTCTTGATTAGTTGACATATGATTCCATGGATGAGTTAACATTAATTTTGTTTCTCTTACTTAAACCATAGTGTTTACGTTATAATAGGGGACGTGATTGACAAAGGGAGTTGACCGCTAGATTTTGGAGATTTTGAGTAGCGGATCGACTTACATTGCAAGATGAGTCTGTATGGGTTTGCATATGTTAGGAGTTAAGTTCATCATGGAATACTTCAGATTTTACTCGATTGTGACGGTGTAGTATTTTGGGGCATGTTGGGGAGTATAGCAAAGCTCCACAAGCAATACATGTTAGGAAATTATTTTCTCTTTACCCCTTTTGTATCCATGCATGGGCAAGGGAATATCATTAGAGTTCTTGGAGTATCAATAAGAGAAGCTATTATTTCTTGATATATCATTTTTTGCACATTCTTTATGCATAGCCACACGTCTATCATAAGGAGGCTTGTTATGGATGGTTTATGAGCATCTTAAGTATTGCTCTTAGGCATATGATACCTCTAGTGTTTTCACATAGTTTTTATACGAAATTGCAAGAGGAGAGATTTATTTGTTAGTTAGCAAGTAGCTAGGTGCTAGTCGGCTTATCGCGATGGAAAAGTACACGGGAGACATTACATAGAATATTATTGAGGAGGTCTTATTGCGTTTTGTTAGTTGTACCATTGTACTTTACCATTGTTTCCACTTCTAGAAGAACCTTTTTCCACACCCCAAGGTTGTGAGTTACTATTGTTGGGCATTATAGCACTTTTAGAAGTCCATCCAGATTGGATTGTCTTGCACATGGATGTTGAGAACACTGTTAATAACATCTCATGTGCATCCATCTTTAGAGAAGCTAGTGGACTTTTGTCAATCCTCATTCTTTTCATACAGTTCATATTGTTCTCTCTTCAATGAACATGATTTTTCATATGAGGAAATCAATGTTCTATAGTCCGCCAATGATACTTGATAGTGAGATCATTTGAAAGGATCTTTATTTGCCATGACTCATTATAGATATCTTTTGTCTATTGTTTTGGTCATGACAAGTTGTGTGTCCACTCCTTAGCGGATGACACACATATTGTGGGTCATGTAGATCATATTAGACAGATCTTTGACTACTTGATTACGTAGCTTCATCTTGTAGTTTGATAGTCAAGGTGTCAAAATGTAAAGAATGATACTCTTTAGACATTTCTCCTAATTTCAAGCTTTCAAATAGATATATGACATCGACAGACGACTTACACATTTTTGAAGTGTTATTAAGGTCTCATGACTTTGTCTCACGCTAATTAAACACAACATTTTCTAGAAATGTACTACATTTAGATGTCTTTTTTGTACTAGGGGATCCGTATGTGTCATATGATATACTCTTTTCTACTATTATTCCTCGACCCACCTACCTACTTTGCATGGTTCTTCCTTCATTTGCATTCATATCACGGTAGACAATCTTTGATAGAAGGATCATGGACATTTTTGATGACATCATTGGACCATGAACCTTCGAGTCTATGATAGGAGATTTGGCACATAAATATACATCTTTGCCAATTTTGTGTGGAAAGGTAGGCTTATTATCGATGGAGGAGACGAAACCTATAGCATTTTAGTTAGTTGGACAATCTCAACATCTTTGTTATCATCCCCGTTTGTGATTATGGATATGTCCATCCTTGAGATGTATGTGAGGGATGTGAGTGGGATCATTTCCCCTACATATGATATTACGGCAAACAAGAGATGCTTTGTTCATAAAGGCACAACATGAGCTTATGTCGTGCCTCTAGGAACAAAACATTTCTCATCTCATCTCTTGTCTTGTGAGAAAAAGGATATGAGTTCATGCCCTTTTCCTCTTTGCCGATTGGACTAAAAGTCTATAGTTTACCATGATGGATCAACAGTTTGAAAGGTCTCTACACTCTCTCATAGTGGATTCAACTTTTCCTCATATTATTAGGGCTGGTCTATGCTCTTGCTCCGACAAGGTGCATGCTCATGGATTTTGGCTCGACCATGCATCAGGATTTTCCGACTCGCACTAGCTATCTTTTCTACAACTATGAGGTTCCGTCTTGTCTTGATCCATCCATATGCATCTTCTTTACTTACATGTGTATGTGGTACTACCTTAAATGCAACATGGGCCCATATCACTCATTGTCAATTCGGAGGACAAAGGATAACTACCCATGATGCCATTGGGAATGTAGTGTTTGCTATGTCACGAGAGGGCTAGATATCTCACATGGAGGGAGCGACGGTATGTCTTGCAGTTAATCAGGTTAAGTCAAATCTTCATTACTCATCTACATGTGTGGTATTACCTTAGATGCAACAAGGGTCTATCTGACTTGTTGTCCATTTGGAGGACATAAGATATATACACATGATGTCATTAGAGATGTGATGTTTGATATGGCATGAGAGGCTAAATATCTCACATGAAGGGAGCGTTGGAATGCATTGCAATCAACTCGGTTTAGGGAAGACATATATTTGGTTCATGAGTACTAGGTTATTGTTGCAGACGTTGGGGTTATAGATCTTACATGTGACACAATTTCGGAGGGGTGATTATCCATTCTCTAGATGGACTACATGTGGAGTGGCAACTGCCAAGGTTTCCAAGTACATGGGTATGCAGAGAGTTCAATTCTTTGTTCCTCTAGCCTTGGAGTTATGTGGAGCTATGAACTCCAACTTTTACACATTCGCGAGAGAATGCATGAAATCATATCAAACTAGGAAACAAGTGTATCACTTTCTTTATCATTGTGTAAACTATTTTATACCGTGTGTATCCATTGTTCTACGGAGAATGTTGGCGGGTGTTATCCATAAGAGAGAAATTGAGTTAGGTGATGCTTCCTCATATGTTAAGGTAGTATGTACAACTTTAGATCTAGATAGTTATGATATGTTAAGCGCAATAGGATATATCCCATTGTGACGCTATTGAGACCTAGCCCAATCCTACCCGAATGGTTTCATCATTGTATGACTTGATTGGGTCTTCTCATACTTTATGTTATATTACTATGTTATTGTATAGTATATTTTAGACAATGTGTATACATTGCTCTATAAAGTGAATGTTATGACATTAACTTTGACCATCCATAATAATGGAATCTCGTTAAGCTATGCTTCTTGGGATGCTCATGTAGTATATAGACAAATTTTCTTGGATAAGTTGGATATTTAGTTGTACTAGTACATATTTCCCATTGTGATGGTATTGGGGCTAGCCCCATCTTACCCCTTTGGTTTCATCCATGTGCTACTTGAGGGGTATTCCCATAACTATATTACTGAGTTCCCCATTATCTATTTATTGGTTTTAGGTATATGAAGCATATTTATTTTATAATAATTGAAACTTTGTACCCACAAACGGGGGACCCGTTGTTTACCATGTTAAAGCACGTGGAAAGTGATACAGAACCGGTAAGAAATGACACTGCACTGTGACTCAAGGTGTGGGTGAAAGCTGCAAATCGATTCGAACGCCAGTTCCAAAGCGAACGCAGCAGAATTGATGGCCATGGCGTGTTCTCTTCTCTCCACAGTTACTGTCATTTCGCCGGTCCTGGTCAATGAAATTCCCGTTGATTCCAGAACTCCGAACACGAGATCTCTCACATCGTCGGTTGCACGATGCTTCTCTGGTACTGATAGAAACCTGTCTAGTAATTGCAATTCTGGGAGCAGAATCGATAGTTTTGCCGTAGGTGGGTTTCGAAGGTTTCGAAGGTTTCCAAACTCGCAATGGAATCCTATGACGGTTGATGGAGGCGATAGGAGCAGTAGAGTGTTAATCAAGGCCACTGCAACCGGAGAAACAGCTCTGGCCGAGAACAAATGGGGACCTCCTGTTCAGCTGGCGACTGGAAAAATTCCAGATGATGTGGACTTGAAATTGTTCGAGAATCTCTTGTTTCAGGTACGACAGGAGAGAAGCCTGCTGTCCAGTGGGCTCAGCCCATATATCTCGCTTCTCACAAGCAGTTACAGAAGCCTAGCTCGGGCGAAATCTTAGCTGATTTCTCAAATGACTAATTCTACACTAGATTACACTCGATACCAGAGATGCCCCGAAGTACACACAGTTGATAGAGCTTTATAGAAGATGAAGTTGCCTCCTCTCCAAACACTGACTTTTATGTTTTCTAGATCATGGATGTTACGTCCGTGCCACTTTCGCTGCTTCGTTTGATGTACTATTCTCGAAAAGTTTAATGGCGTTAAGTGTTTCAAGGTTATAGTTGCAATGGTCAGAGTTTTGAATGGCCTGAGTGCCAGCATGAATTGTTGCCTGATTGTTAACTGAGGTAATGCTTGTGAGCTGACGGTTACAACTGTCTGTCAGTGGGGTGCCAGTCTGACGCAAAATGCGAATCTGCCTCTTCCTGTGCCTCTGAAGGTATGTGCGATTCACACTTCCTGACCTCTCCACTGCAGCTGCCGATATCAGTCACCAGAGCTGTAGGCCCAAAGCGAGACAACTTGGGACCATGAAGATCGTGATTCAAATCGGAATATCGCACTATCCCTGTTCCATGGACCGAAGTCGAAAGGATAGGTTTAGCTGGATTGATTTCAGCTTTTAGGACTCTTACGCGCATCCAGCTTCAGTCTTGAGCAATTCGCTGTCATGACGTAATATCTGTGTTCTTCAGGTCGATAAGATTGAAGGTGGAGTTCGTCTGGGATATGTGAGGGTCGTGGATGCCAAGTGTGAAGACGTAGTGCACATCGACGTGGTTGTCTTTCCCGCGTGCGACGAACAACCGAAAGCCATGTTTCGGGCTCTGCGCAATGGCCAAATGAAAGACGTGACACCTCCGGCCGAGCCGCTAATCATGCAGAGTCTTTTGCAGGCGTTGAAAACCGCAGTGGCACGCGCAAGGTCTGTACAATAGATTCTTTCGAGTCTCGTTTGTAGCATAACCAAGTCGAAACTTTCTGATGTGCAAATTCTTTGTAAAAGTTGTAAACATGTAGACATTTTTGGGTTTCTCAGCCTTCTTCTTGGCTTACATTAGTCTCTCACTAAGAAGTAGGAAACGCTCTTCGAGTAGCTCAAGTTGCACTTGGTCATGTGTGGCCACTTCCTCTCGGATTACCTGTGAAATCAAATCATGTGTTATTGTTTTTCCTAAGAGGCCAAGACTCCAGAAACCAGACATGGAAGCCGAAGTCTTGAACAGAGGAATAAGCGGAAAAGAAAGAAACTGACCAATTGGATTATGCTATGCATATTTGAGCACCAAAGTAGTCAACCATAATGAGTACCACCACAGTAGTGGCGAGAAAGTAAAATTAACTAAGAAAGCAGTAAGGGGATTCAGTGATAGTAAATGATCAGAATTAAAAGTCTTGATAGGCGTTCAGCGAAGAATGAGGGAGATATTTAAGATAGTAGGTGTTAGGGCAAAAGAATACAATGCTCATCTTCGAAGCAAAATATGAGTGTTTTGAAATAGTTGAAAAGTTGAGAATGAAGTAAAATTAACAAATTGAATTTGGTGATAGATTACCAAGAGGTTTCTCTCGTGTGTATGTAAAGATATATATATATATATATATTAGTCCAGTATAATGTATTGAGTGAGTCATGGTTGGAGTCGTGAGTGCCATTTTAGTCTTCACATATGGGAGTGTCTACTTAGGCAACGAATTCTAGAATATGAATCGGTTGGAATTTCATAACTTTTCAAAATTTCCCTACCTCCAATTGTAGAATCTCTAATAAGTAAAGAATGTGAACATTATATTAAAGTTAATGAAGATGTAATTTAGAGACCAATATTGTCTCTTGAATTCAATCGATTGATGATGTTAAGTATACAATGTAAGAATGGTCATTTCCATACTATAAACATGCTAAAGAATGTAAGGCTTCGCATCTACGCAAATCACATTATGGAGCAAACTTTTAAAAGAAATTATCCATCTCAAACATGTCCACTTTACCAAAGTCATAATCTTTTGTGAAACCTGTTCGGTATGCATCCATATCGGAATACGTTACTAACCGTGTTTCGATATGGATGCATCCACTATTAATTCTAGTACTCTCTCCTTTGGAACCTCCAAGGAATTTTACTTTGACATCAATGTATCAACTTCGTAAATGTATTAGCAATAAGTCCCCAACTAGATTCATACACAACAAAAGAAGATACTGAAGGCACCGCAAGGTGCTGATACAATGGCAACTTGAAACTTGTAATCACCACATACACTCATATAGTCTACAAATCCGCAATTCATATCTCACTAACAAGAAACATAAATATATTGGCTTTCAAATGGAGTTTCAATATTGACAACACACATGAATATTAACTCCAAACAACAAAGCACCTACAGAAAACAAACAAAATACATTAACAAGAAGCCAAAAATATCTCAAGAACACCAAGATATGCAAAGATTTCACAAGATATATTAATCACAAGAAATATAAATATCAATACTAAGTCTAAAAAATATTCATGAAAAGATCAAACCAACATAACATTGACTAACATAGCCCCAAATAGGCAAAAAATAAATAAAATTTAGAAGAGAAGAGGGAATCAATATTTTGACTATGGTAATCGAGTTATATAGGAAATTTTTTATTTTAACTTTTTTTAATTCTCTACTTCTTGCAAAAATTTTTTGCAAACATCCGTGTTTGTAATTTTTATGGGATTTCAAAGATCTTAGATTCTAATTTCGGATCACTAAATAAATAAATTTTGCAATTCAGACATCTCTTACCTTGTGTATGATTTCAGTACCCTTGTGTGAAATACTTAACATCTTCTATTACTTTATCAAATTTTGAAACAAACGAACAAAATATGAAAATCTTATGGATATTATATGATAATCTTATAGATTGTTGTTCTTAATTTTTATTCTTAACACTTGAAACAACGATTCTTGAACTTTATCACTTCTATCCAAAATCTTTTTCATCACTATCAATATTAAACACAAACTTCATTCTAGACATTGATCCGCTTGGTCAATTTTTAGTACCACTTTCATCCCCCAAATTCTCAATTCCAAAATTAATCACAAAAATTACAAAAAAAGCAAAACTTTGAATCTATCACATTAACTTTGAATTTCTTTCACTTCTTAATCACCATCATGGTATTCAATATTTCAATGTACTACACATTCAAGATCAACTAGATTAAATATATCACTACTCAAAACTTGCCAAAACATCTTCATAGCTCCAAGAACTCATAGTTCTCATCACAAATTCAAATTGTAATTTTTGAAGTTATATTTTTTTTCTCAAAACGTACACAAAGACACTCGGTTCATAACCATAGTATAAAAGAGAGTTTGCATTTGAACCAATCACATTTTGAACATTAATAAATTCAGATTTTTAGATTAACTAATGTTGTATCAAAACCACATTCTCCAACACTAAACTTTTAAAATTACATTATGACTTTTAACAATGATATTAGCTCTAATTGCACATCCAATGTCATTATGCACCAAATGCACTATTGAATTTAACTATTGTATCTACTTTCACTTGTGCACATCTATCTAATTAGTGTGTTGTTACGTAAATTATGACAAAACTATCATAGTCGCACTCTTCAACTTAATTCAAAAACTACAATAGGGTTCTTATTTGAATTCCACAACTTAATTCTTATGTCTAACAATATGTTAAATTTGAATGCAACTAATTGCATTACGGTTCCAACTACCTACCTAACTAAGAGTGTCGTTAAATAAATGATGACAATTTGCACAATTGATAGTTCATAGTCTAAAGTTGAAAATGTTAGTTTTCTAAGGAGCATGCATATAATTAATTCATATCATATACATAGAAGGGTTGAGAATTTATCAAACCAAGTTGAAGATAATTTTACGTGTTTCACAACATCATGAGGTAGTAGTGTGTAAGCATTTCTTAAAGTGAATGAGATAGATTTTTTGTTGAGATCAAGAAAATATCATCATCTTTCTTTAATTTGAATTTTAGAGTTTATGATTAATGCTAAATCCTCCTAACATTGATGTCTCATATATATATTGATTAAGTTGTGTTAGGATTAAGAATAATGCCTATCCATCATAATGATAAGGGGAAGAAGTTTTGGTAACCTATGCAAATTATTCCAACATATTATAATTATGAGAAGATATAATGTTTGGCAATTATTATAATTGTGGCACATTTTAGATGACATTTTTTCAATTTTTTTTCATTATTATCATTTATCACTAAAATTAATCATAAATGCTTAAGGGAAAGATTGCATACTAAGATCTTATGTCACAAACATATGATGAATAGTGATGAGGATGGTTTAAATTGAAACAATCTCCATCACTAAATATGAGATCTTATTACAATCATATAATTTACAGTTTTACATAAACATGAAGTCAAACCCATATATTAATCCAGTTGTTATGGATGGTTTAAATTGAAATTCAAATATTAGTTATGTGAAATCTTATCTCATAATGATATGATTACACGGTTGTACACAAACATGAAGTCAAACCCATCTACTAACTACATTGATCAGCAATAGATTTTATGACATGCTAATACTGAATAGCACATGTTGCTTGATTGACATTTATATGTATTCTTGAGTATATGATATCTCTTTTAGGTCAAAGTATGGATATGTTATCCTTAGACATTAAGATTGATAACAGTTTGACAATACACCAAGACATTCATGATAATATAAATTGTGTTAAGGAATATTTGAACATGTATTTTGTTGAATGTTTTGAGTTTCAAATAGCAAAATTTGATTTTGCATAGAACATAGAGATTTAGATGGAAAGATAAATATTTTCTTAGTATGCAAAAAGACGCAAGTTTTTGAAATTTCATATCAAATATCACAATTGATCAAACATGCTCATGCATAGTTGAATCAATTTTTAAAAAATTGACATACAATTTACCTTAAAATCATTATTCATTGAGAGATATGCAAGTTAAATGAAGCAGCATGTGGTCATATGTTTGATATGTGATTGATCACAAACATCCTCACTACTCATACCACATAGTTCAATTTCATATCAATTTTTGGATTTTGTTCTTGTTTGAGTTTGAATTTTAAAAATTCTTTTCAATTCACTACACTACATCGTCAATATAGATTGATCATGATGGAGCATTAATTTATGTGTATTGAGTTGAAGATTAGTTAGTCAATGGAATAACTTAAGACAACAATGGAATATCTTTTCATTATTAACTTATGTCAATTTGGTCCATTAGAGGAGGGGTCTAGTTATCAAGGTGTTCAGTTTTTCAACGAAGTTATAGATTTTGTATCATCATGTGTTAATTTATCCTAGTTCTAACTCAAGAGATCATTCTCAAAATGACGTGTTATGAGAGAAAGAGAATTATTAAGGTGGTGAAAAAAGTATTAAGGACGTTTGGCTTAAGGAAAAAATACTCATGAAACTAAAACATATTTTTATTGTGTTATTCATGAGATATTCATTTAATTAACATGCTTTTTATCCTAATTCTCATCATATTTTCTAACATATAATAGAGATCCAAAGTTTCTTGATTTGCTTATAAAATACAATATGCTTACATGATTCACATAGATTTTTTTTACATATTATTTTAATGTATATTTTTACATTGTAAAAAATATATGAATTATTTATATAAATTTTTAAAAATCATTCTTATATGAAAAAAATTGAACAAACAACTTTAATCTTTTTTATTGATATTTTTTATATAAAATTATCATATTATAAAATATTATTAATCTAATTGAAGTGTATTTCATACATTATTACTTATAATTGAAAATGTGAATGATTAAATATTAAATATTAAAGAAATCATTTAAAATAATATTTTAAATATATATTTACATAAATATATATATTACAATCTTATTTATATTTCTTAGAAAAAATAAGTATATGTGGATCCTTCAAAAAATTATTTTAATCAGAATTGAAATATTATTGAAACATATATAATTACTTAAAATTTATTATATTGAAATATTTTACAAAATTTTCAAAAAATTTTACATGATATTTGATATTATGTTATTTATTTTAATTAATGATCTTTATATAATTGACTGTATTATTTGAAAAATTTATCTCCATCCTATAGAAATTAGTTAATCAAAGCTTAACAAGTGTAAATATTGATATAAATGTAGTATATTTTGAAGCTATCAAATTTCATTAATATAATATAAATAAATAAATAATATTGATATATTTACATTGTTACATGAGATCACAAAGAACTTATTCATTTTCTATTATATAAATTTCCATTTTTTAATTTCTATAATATTGTTTGAAATTCAGTTTTAATTTTTAAATTTAACATTTACGGTTATTTATTTTGACCCATAATACTTATATTTAATCTATATATTTTTAATTGTTTATAAAATAAAAATTATAACATTGAAATATTAGTTGTTATTATTGTATCCACTTAAAATTTTTATTTAATTACAAAATAAATCATGAAATATAATTATTATATGTATTTTTATATCAAAGATATATTACCTATGTAATAGCTCATATATAAAATGACAATGGTTGGATGATAAGATACAATTTTGTGAAAATGCAATCCTTCAATTTGAAAAAAAACTCTTCTATTTTTTAACAAAATTTTTTAATCTTTTTTTTTATGATTTTATCAAAATTATTTTTATTATATTCGATCAATAAATTATATATTTTATCAATATGAAATTATTTTTAGTTACTCGTTATAAAAATAATTTTTATTTTTCAAATATATGAATTCATAGATAAAGATTTGAAAATAAAAATATTTATTTTAAAAAAATATTTTTAAAACATATTTTTATCTTTTATTTATGTTTTTACTAATATGTACATTAGTTATGATTTTAACACAATGAAAATTTATAATCTAGACAAACTTTGAGACAATATTACTCAAGTAATGTATGAAATACGTTGTGAATTATTTTTATCATCATGAACATTATGACAATAGATTGAAAAAAATATATGTAGTTTTGAATGTTTAATATTTATTTTGATGGTTAAGTTATACCAAATATTTAGTTGATTTAGTTATACCAAGTATTTTTATTTGAAAATATAAATAATAAATTATTTTTATTTTCAAATATTTGCAATACAAATGACCAAAAGTTACACAATTAATTGCATTTAATTAAAAATATACTATTTGCAAAAATATAATTGCAATATTAAAAAATATGCAAATATTTTTTTAAAAAATTTAATTTATTTGTTTATTTACGTTGATAATATCATATTAAATTATAAAATAATTAAAATTCACTTTAATTTATTTGAAAAAAATTAGTTTATTATCCTTGAAAATTATTTTTATAAATATTATGAAATAGAAATATATGAATGTATATCTGTTTTTCTACTTTATGTTGTGATTGTGGATGTTGTGATTTTTTTATTAATACATTATATTGAACATATCAGAATATCATGAAGTAAAGATGAACAAATAAAAATATATTAGAACAAATTATTGATAGTTTGAAACTTAAAACTACATATGGGAAGCTTAAATGTATTTTTGATGTTGCAAATCAATCTTTGGTTGTGTCAAAACTTTTGAAATATAAAAATATTACAAAACTCATCATTAAAGTTATGGAAAAACTTTATACATAGAGTTTTATTTTCTATTAAATGTGATATGAAAATTATTATAGTGAATAAAAATACAATATCCATTTTTCTGATAAAAGTATTGTGTGAATAATCCTTTATCACATATTCTTTTATATTCATCCTTTTGCTCAAATAATAATTTTTTCATATCAAATTTATGATATGAAAAAATTATTATTTGAGCAAATATATATATATAAAAGAAGATACTTTTTTAGGAACTATGTTTACCACACATATTTACAATTTGTATGTAGGTGACATTAGAGGGATAGTTGGAGATAGTGTTTTATCATGAGAAAGATTTGCTCTTTATCATGGAAGACAAGACTTGATTATATTTCTCAGTTAGATTTCGTTTAGGAGACTAACATAACAAAGAAAACATGCTCCACTCTCCATATAGTAGAGTAGCCATCACTCCTATTGAGTTGAGTAGTATGTATGTTTATTACATAATCTTTGGGGTTTGAGAGTTGTAACTACACTCCTCATAGCCAAGGTTTTTTTTCAATTGTGAATGCGATAAGAGTGAGAGATCGAGAAAGTCATACGATGATGTATGATGAAGTCATACTAGATCCTTGGCCAAAGCCAAGGATCTAGTCGGTGGGGAGGAAGTGACTAGATTGAATTGAGTTGTATCTATATTATTACTCTAATTGGCGTTAGGAGAGTTACCCTCTTAGAAAAGGAGTAGGCCAAGTAAAATAACAAAAAAGATGGGAAGACCCCATCAAGTAGTACATGGATTAAACCAAAGGGTTATCATGGAGCTAGGTCCCAATAGAATCACAATGGAAAATATGTCTTCATGCAACTAATATATCCTAACTATCTAGGTTAAAAGATATACAAACAATAGAACATTCAAAGAAATATTGCTTAATGTGATTGCAATCCTATGGATTGCATTACCTAGTACTCTATATATAGCAATAGAAATGTAGGTTAGAGTTGTAACCAAAGTCCCCATTACACAAGGATATTCCATAGGGAGTGGGGTAACAATCAGAGATCGAGAAAGGCAGAAGGCAAGCTAAATATTAAAAAATATTGGATTCATCGATATCCTGAAAACAGTTTCGGAACCAAGGGAGAAGGGGTGGGGCTGACTTGGAAAGAGAGGGAAGTGGTGTGGGGCGGAAGGAGGTGGTGGCTGGCGGCTGCAGCCAAGGCCAGGAGGGCTGGTGACGGTCACGTCCACCGAAAAGAAGAGAACCCAAGAAGGAAGGAAGGAGCACGAAGGAAGAGAAGAAGGCCGACCCTAACCTCCCCTCTCCGTCAAGGCTCCATTGCGTTTCGCTCCCCGCCTCAACTCATCAGCAGCAGGAGTCCTCGAGTTGGAGACAGTAGGAGAAAGGGATTGCGGGCAGACTCCATCGATGCATGGAACAAGCGAGTCATTGAGCGAGCGGTTGTTTGATTGATCGACCTATCGGTGGATCGACCGAGCGTCAAGAGCGACGGGGGAAGGAGATCGGATTATCGACCGAGTGAGGTTTGAAAGGAGGAGGAGGAGGAGCCATTGAGCGCATACATAGATGGTCGTAAACGCGTTGTGTTTGGAGTGTTTGAGAAAGAGCGGTAAGCAGCTAGAAAGGCCGACGAGAACGTTTGGTTGAAGCCGAGCGAAAGAGGGAATTTTGGCAGGGAGAGAGGGGAGGAAGGAGGAGAAGGAGAATGACGGGCAAAGCCAAGCCCAAGAAGCACACAGCCAAGGAAATCGCGGCCAAGATTGATGCGGCCACGACCAACAGGGGTGGAGGCAAAGCGGGTGTGGAGGACCGTAAGGCTTTGGAGAAAGGAGGTCATGCGAAGCTGGCCTGTCCAATTTGTAAGGTCACTGCACCTGATTCGAAGAGTATGCTGATTCACCACGAAGCTCGCCATCCGAAGTTGCCGTATGAGGAGGAGAAGCTCATTAATTTGCACTCTACAGTACCCGTGGAAGCAGAATCATCTAAGCCAAAACCCGGCGTCAGGGGCAGCTTGAAAAAGTGAACTGGGGTTGTATACCCTGATTACAGTGTGGATGCATTAGCGAGCCTCGTCTCTTGCCACGAAGGTATGCACGGGATGTCAGCAATGTCTGACTATTAATTTCCTGTCTGTCTGCTGTGGTTGGCTCTGTCTATTGAAGTGAGTGCACGAACTAGCTATTGAAGATTGGTCTGAGGGGAACGAAACCCGAAAATCGAATCATACTGGACGAGATGTAAAACATTCTAAACACGCAAAGAAGAATCATCTTTCCCAAGTCGCCGAACATCTGGACTGCCCGCAGTGTCGCAAATTGTACACATTTTCAGGTGCACGGAGTGGAGTATAGATCAAGGCATACGAAAGGATATAAACTGGAGATTTGTGGTTTCCCATCTCTTACCCGCACTACCCTGTTCTTGTCTTAGTGTGTGACTAGACTTATCAAAACTTTTTCTCCTGATGCTCCTGTTAGACGCCAGCAGTTAAATCCGAACTGATATTTGTTTTACTTCGGACGAAATTGTAAACCTAATTTTGGTGTTTGAGCCAGGTCATTGATTTCTACTTACTGAAGTTGGTTGGCTGAGCATGTCCCCACTGAATAGCCATGAAAGTTATCAGACCTTCACTTCATCTTTGCTGACCAGGATGGTTGCACTTTCAACTCCCGGAGCTTGAACTCGCTATCGTATGTTGTAAGTTGTTGTCCAAGTTGCCGTAAGTGCCTGTCGTAATTGTTATGCGATGTATTCTCTTGTGTACCAATCTGCAAGCTTATAAGGGGTGAAGCACATTCGGTCCCTGGCTCAGAGGGGTTTTCTGTTTTCATTGCACATGGATTTCGTCGCACCGCCGAGAGCAGGGTGATAATATTGAAAGTGTGCAATGTAGCTTATGAATGCTGATTTTCTAGTACATGGTGTGTGGACATCAAATTTGCATTCTCTTCCGTGAATTGAACCACAGCCGAACACCAGGCTGCAGTAGAATGAAGGTGCAAGGGAAGGCAACAGTCTTGTCTATCACACATTGTTGGAATCCATCGAGGACCACGTGCATATGTAAATCCACTTAAGAAAACTTATCTCGTGGTGCGCCTTATTGGATTCTGGTGGTCACTGAGTAGAGTGTGCCTATATTAGCTTTACATTCAATTCCATTGATCAGCAACCTGGGTAAGGGAAAATGCGTTTGATTATTGATGAGTGTAAGCTTGGGCGCCATCCCTTGAAATCATGCACGTGCGGAGTTCAACATTGCGGATTTTGGATGAGTGTAAACCTTTGGTCTCATCCCTGACTTGATTCGGTCTTCCCAACCTTTATGCTACACTGGTTGGACTTGGGCTTGTTGATGAGTGTAACTAACCCCTTCTACCCAATCTCGCCACATACAACTCTCGGGGTGATTTTCTGTAAGTAGTGACTTGATTGATAATCTGGCGTACGCGAATAAAGCGCGTTTGGGTAAGCACAGTCGTATGTCAATTTCGTTTACAAAGGATTAAGGCAAGTACGAAACCTCCGTAATCGCAACAAGTGAGTCTCACTTTGAATGAGTCCACTGCACTAAGTAAAGGTATGCCACCCAGTGATTACGATGATCAGAAGAAAATCATGACATATACAGGAACTTCTGACTTTGCGAAGGTATATCGGCCGTTTGAAGAATTGTTAAGGCTGTTGATATCATGTTGACGTGGAACGACACGTGCACACGGAGGACTCGTCGATAACAGGTTCGTGATCTCTTCGTAGTTAGCCATCCTCCGCCTAAACCGGGAAGATATCTGTTGAACTCTTGAACTATATTTTCAAGTCACGATTTGAGGTTACAGCAGCACGTAGACATACAGTTGATTTTACAAAGAACCCTAACCCCAAGCGTCACGATTCGTTATCGGGTAATATGGAAGACCGTAGGTCGATCGGAAAGTATAGCTCGAACGTATGTCACGAAGTGTAAAACCGTAAGGAAACATGGTAAGCAAGAGGTTCACTGTCAATGTACTGTTATCATGAATTTATATCTCACCCAGTACCGTGCAGCATGAATGGAAAACGGATGAAAGCCATGCACGGGTTTGAGTTTAACACAAGTGTGATTAAACTTTGTCATTTAGGAACTTAAAGACGAAACTCGGGACTACATGACTTCTCAACAACAAATGGGTTCTTAAACTTGTTGATGCAATAGAATGGTAAGAGTCACATCCGAGTCAAACTCGGTATAAATTGTGTATATTTAACAAGTTTAGCACCACTTCAACAAAACTTACAGTGGTTGGAAACTAGGGAGTTCAATTGTTTGAAACCAAACTTGACCACAACACTACAAACTTGTAGTGTTGTTATGATTTTGATGACAAAGAACTAGATATAATTTTAGTAACAAGTATGGAATTGTTCAATTTGCTAGCATCATCTTGTATATGATTCACATAATCAAAGTTTAATTTTGATTGGTGCAAGAAAATTGTAACTAAAATTTTACATTGTGAATCTTTTGTTCTTGAATTGAGTACAATCTATTAAAGCAAATTTTGCTTTCAAATGAAAAATCTTCAAATCTATGAAAATATAGTTTGGTAGTGAAAAAAAAATTGTGCAATAAATCTAACAGTTGTTAGTTAATCTAACGTTCAAAAGAATTGTGACATACAAAATATCAAACTTACTCCATCCATAAATTCTATAGTATACGTCAAACAAAAATATGTTAAATGTCAAATAATTGAAACAATAGTAACATCTCATCAAACATAAATGATAAATTCATTGCATGCCATAAAGAAGACATTAGACAATGATATGTTGTCTAATGTAAGAAAAAAATCATTTTAAGTAAACTTTGTTTTCATCAATTCTTACAATGTATTTTATATGTTGTGTTCAATGCCAAAGAATTGATGAGGATTATTTACACACCCCACTCCATGTAGATGATTAATTTATTATAATTATAATAAATTTATATCAAAAAAATAAAATAATTGAAATTAATTTATGCAAAGAGTTATAAGAAATTTTGTTGGGATCATCTTCTTAAATATAGTTCATATAAATTTTATTATCAAATTTTAACCTCAAATATTTGTAGTTAAACTTTTTTTCATGAATATTAGATTCAAAGTAAACTTCTTACATATTTTGTTGTTAATCCAATGATATCTCATACCACAATAGTTACAATAATCATTTGTGTGTGAGTACATATCAATTGGCCTCTTGTCTTACCCCCACAAAGGACATATTATGTTAATGGACTTAATGGCTACTTGCTGTTAGAGTACCTAACCGCCAATTAGGGGGGATTAAGGTACACATGTGTTGGTGTATGACGATCTATGTTATGATCTTATCCCCACATAGGGCATATCATGTTAATAGACTTAATGACTCTATGGTGTTAGAGGATCTAACCGTGAGTTAGGAGGATTGTGGTACACTTGTGTTGATGCATGACGATCTATGTATTGTGATGTTTGATGTGACAAAAATATATATTGTGATGCCATATGTGTGCATGACAAATGTCATGACTTATGTAACAACATCTCTAGTTAGGTAGCTATGTGTAGGCAAAAGTATATATATTAGTTAGAGCCAATAGTGCAATTAGCACCGTTGATACTTGACCTGTTATTAGAATAGACAACGTTGTTAGGAGACCAATGGCTCAAGGAGTAGAGTTCAAATTAGGGCTTCTTGGAGGTCATAATTTGTGTAGGAAATCATCCAACAATATAAAATTCTTGAAAGCATAGGTTGATGAATATGTCTGATGTGTTTTAAAAGATTATAACAAAAGTAATATCTCTTCAAATATCCTAAAACATGAATTATTTAATCATTAACCATGACCAACTTGTGTATGTCCTTGACATGACCATGTAGCAATACTCAAATAAATAGACTTGCAATCAAAAAATATCTAATTGCAAGCCCGTTGTAATCCTTAAACCACTAATAATGAAAAAAGATGCACCAACTCTGCCACATGGGATAAAGAAATGCATTTTGTAATCTCACCTTGCTCCACATATATGACTGACTACAAATAAGAGCCAAATTTATACCAATCCATGCAAACAAATCCAACACACATATACTTTTCTAAATACTACTAGAAAATATGTGCAATATTAAAGATGATAACATAGCAACAATGGGAATAACTACCTAATAGGTGGAGCAAAATATCCACTATGAGCATGTTGTATAAGCTCTTTTATAAATCGCTGTAGCTCTATATGCAAAGTCCATAGTGAGTCATCTAACATTGATGATACAACCCATGTAAGATTTCAAATAGTAACAACATCCTTTAGATTAGACATATCATATACTTCCATATTTTTCTAAAACAAATTACCGAACGAAGTAACGCATGCCTCCACTCAAGGACTAGAATTGATAATAAATTGCACCAATAATCAATCATTTAGACTGTATCAAATTGCCAACCTAGCTTATAAAAGGTTGTAACCTTGATTGACACTTAATCTCATTGTGTATAACATTGCAATATCCATCAACATATCATAAAATTCTCCATAAGTAATAACAACTCATGCCCACATTTGACATGACATGATCAAGTTGAACTTGCATTTTCCATTCCATATGGATGATATACGATGGTGATGCATCGTATATCATAGATATATGATATACACTTTCCTTGCTAAATGCTCTAACTAGATTTTGAAGTTAGTTATAACTGACGATAGTTATGTGGAGAGGCAACTCCAAAGATCTCTAAGTATAGATAGGGCTATGCATACTCTCCTATGCATCACATGAAATTGATATTTTTCCACATTGGTCTTTTATCCAATATCAGGGCTTGTGCAACAGAATTCAACAACATTTATTGTTGTCAACAAATGTGCCAAACCTCTCCTAAAGGTATGATCAAATAGAAGATTTCATTGATGTAACGAAACATCACTGCACTTGGTGACATATGATACATTTGTATATTGACCTTGTTTGTAACTCCATTAGTCTAACAATGACAGCCTCCCAAGTTTCACTAATAATAAAACCATGATCATTGCATCATTATTAGTGTTATAGTACAAAAAAAAAGAAACCATCATATTGCCTTTGCTTTTGTAAAATTTAAATATGAGTCATAATAAATGAGACGATGACAACAATGCCGTAAAATAAAAGAGAGCAAACAAGAGCCTATGATGCCCCCAACATTACGTTGCATGCTCCTTAGATGATTTGGATGGATTGGCTCTTTTCGATCTTACTCCAAGGACATCAACATTGACTTTCACACTCATCCTTTTGCAAGACATCTAGAAGTGCCTAATATAGTGTGAAAAACTTATGAAAACTAATTTGTGGTCAACACTCCCTTTTGTGGATTCAATTTATGTCTCACTACTTGTTATACAATACATGGTTGTCTTGATGCATATAAACTAGACAATTTCCACAATATAAGAAATAGAGGCATCAACTCTATGTAAGTATATAGCCATAATGGTTATTTCATTCTCTAGTTGAGATGTCATATTCATCTCATGACAAGCATTATGGGCTACCATTTGACCAAATGGCTTATATTCTACCATTAGCACCCATGACACCTTGAACTCCTTGTACTCTTCCAAGAAATGTTATGGAAACTCTTACAAATCAAATTTTTTGCTAAAGATCAAAACATTAATCATTTTAACTAATATATCTTTGACAATGTTCACATAGTTGTAATCCAATAGTATATTTTGTTTGAACTTGAAGTCAAATTAATCTTGTGGTGTGGACCACCACATGTAAGACAAACCATCCCAAAAAATGATTGTTGATTTGAAAATTATATAAGAATGTTGTTATGACACTTGTTTCAAATGATCAAAACTATATATCATTTCAACATTGGACAACTTGTAGTTATGTCATAACACTGATCAAATTTTCTAATTGAGCCTTCAAGAGTCTTATATTGAAGGATGTTCCGATCTTCTTAGATTGGTGGTCTTTTCTTCATGTAAATCTATTCAGAACTGGAAAAAAAAACTCCAAAATAAAAATTATTGTTGAAACTTCTAAATTCTTCCAACGAGCTCCAATTTATCATATATGATGGGAAAATAATCTGAATTGGTCCAACCAAACATTAAATCCAAGTAATAAAAATGTATTTTAGGTTTAATATTATTTAAAAGATTTAATCTTGCTAAAACTCATGAAAATTATCCATCAATGGGTTCTCTAAATACTAAAATATTCTCTTTCATGCCATAAATCAATAATTATGCAATCACTGCAAATTGCATCATGAATCAAAATATGAAGATATCAAGCTGAATAATATCCACTATACTAAAATATTATATGATAATTGGATGACTTCATGAATATTTTCCATTATTTCATAATTATGGTGTGAAAACACACTTCAAAACATTTTCAAGCTCAGCATTGTCACTCTCCGCCTCTAAATCAACATTTTTGTGAACCTCAATGACCAAGTTGATATCATACACCACTTTAAATGCACCCACTGCAAATTGTATTCGTGTCTCTTTATAATCTTGAGAAATAAATTCATACTGAGCGTCATGGACAACTGATAGCTTATCGAGCTGTCCAATATGGAATGAAATGATAAGAATGAACCTGATGAAGATTGTAACCTGATGAAGATCAGAAGGAATAATTAGAGAGAATGGATCACATTGAGGAGACTCAACTGGCGGACTAATTTGGCAATTCAGAACTGTGTGGAGGCAAGTTTGATAAGATTATTTTCACCATGCCCATATTTATTTCCTCTTTTCTGGAGACCTGCGCCACTCCAATCCGAATCGGTTAACATGGCAAAGCTAAAGAAGAACTTTCCTTGGGAAAATGGTACATTTCTTCGCAAGGGAGCACCTTTGATGAACTAAATTCAGAAACTGCAAGGATATAATTAAGCGTAACGTTTGACTGTTTTGATGAATTTTGCATTCTTGCTATAGAAAAGAACTTACTTTTCATTTTCGCAAACACTTCTCGAGGTCGTGTTCATCGAGCTTCATGGGTTGGGAATCCTGCAGTCCCAGCAGGATAATGCATCACGATGTGGCCATAAGAACCAAGTACACGCCTTCTGCACTAGAACATGACCGGCGACCGGATGCCCCAGTCCAGTTCCATGCCTCCGGGTATGAGGGAGTAGTTTCTACACTTTGGCGTACGAGGGAGTTAGTTTAGTTCCACAAAGGTATGAGGAAGTAAGACTCAAGACCCGAGAAAGTATAATAACAAAAGGGGATGGGAAGATCCCATCACATCGCACAAGGATGGAACCAAACTGGTAACATGGGGCTAGCCCCAATAGTATCCACTGGGGGAAATATGTCTTACAGCTCCTAAGATATCTGAACTATCCAAGTCGAAGGTCTACAAAACAACAGGAGCATCCGAGGAAGCATCACCTAACATGATTGCTCTCCTATGGATTGCACCAGCTAAGTGCTCTGTAGAGCAATGGAAACACGTTGCCTAAAATAGGCTATCTGATAAAAGCTAAAGAGAGTGATATCCCATGTCGCTTAGTATGGTAGGCTCTCGCCACACTCCCTCACGAACATGTCGAAGTTAGTATCCATAGCTCCATATAACTCCAAAGCTAGAGGAACAAAGTGGTGACCTCTTTGCATACCTCTATACTTGAGACCTTTAGGCCGCCGCTCTTTCGCCCGCCCATCCCGGAGGATGGGTGATCACCCCTCTGAAACTGCGGTGTCTCTAGTAGGATATGTAACCACCACATCAGCCACAATGATCTGGTCCTCCCGAACCAAGTACAGGTCTGCCCTAACCCTAGTCGACTGCATATCAACACTCTCTCCATGTGAGGTATCCACCTCTCATGCCATAAGAAACAACCACATTCCTAATGGCATCATGGATAGCTACTGTTTTGTATACAATGACTTTGTCATGACCTTTTGTGCCCTCCATGAGCTTTGCTAAACGATTGAATTGATAACGAAAAGCGCAATTAAAGTGTTTCGCGAATGCCACAAGATCACAGTTTACAAGATTTGCCCTCCGAATGGACAACGAGTCATATGAACACATGCTGCATCTAAAGTGATACCACACTCACATGTGAGTAATGAAGATGTAGATGGATGGACCAAAGCCAAGAGGGAACCTCATTTGTGGAGAAAGTAGTCAAAAGCGAAGTCGGTCAAGAGGAAGTTAGTTTACGGGTTGTGGTCTATTTGCAAATGACTATCCAGGAGATGATTTTTCCTTTGAGAAGTGCCGTGAGGTCTAATATGTATAAATTAAAAATCTTATTAAGTGTGTTCTAATCAAATTTGAAAGTTTCAAACTGGGAATTGATGTGAAATAATCTAATATAGAACTCGAACAAAGTTACAAAATAAGATTTTGTTTATTCACATTGATTATTGATGGTGAATTATTAGTTTAGTTCATTTTTTATATAAGGTTACGTAAAAACTCATAAAGAGTGCATGCATTTTTAATGAGTACACCAAGATATACCTACTTAAAGTACTTATCCTCAAACTCAACCCCATCTTCTATTAATATTTATTTTAAGTGACATTGACTAACTTAGGCAAAAAACCGCATCACCGGTTTGGACATATATCTTTTGTGTTTTTTTTTTCAAGTAGTTTTTTAAGCAAAAACAAAATGATGTTCAATATTGTATGTCTTTAAAAAAGATTAAAGATACACATCACATATGCAAACTTTTATCGTCAATATATGCAAGGATTTTGCAATATTATTAAAGCCTTGACAAAGCTAACAAAGCTAAATAAATAATGGCTTTGGGGAGATAAAGAGAAGAAAGTTTTTGTTGAGTTCAATGAAAGGTTGACATCTATCCCTATTTTGAGGAAACTAGTGAGAGGTTGTCCCTTACAAAGTACATATTGATTTGAGTATGTTGGCGTGGGGGGAGTATTGCTTATCCAACATGATCATGAGGGGAAGGAGTTTGTAGTAGCTTATGTAAGTCGCTCCAATAATGTACTAGAGTCAAAGTATAGTTTTTACAAAGGAGGATGTTTGATTACCATTTGGGCTGTGGGTACATTTCAGATATTATTTGTTTGGAAAATCTTTCATTCTCATCAATAATTGGAGTGGTTGATGGAATTTGACAAGCTTATTTGAAAGCTTGCACGATGGTATCTTATCTTACAAGAGTATGATTTCACAGGTTGTACATAGAGATGGAGTGATGAATTATGATGAAGATGGGTTAAGTCAAATCCATGCACCATTCAAGTTGATGAGATAGGGACTCAATTGCATGATGATACAAATCGGGGATGATGTCAAGTTGGCATGTATCTACCGTTTTGAATATGTTGGTTCTTGAAATCTATATGATATCCCTCTTGAATCATAGATTGGGTATAATATCCTCATACATTAAGACTGAGGATAGTTTAGTAGTAAAACCGAGACATCCATGATGACATGATAGTGTTGGAGTATCTTCGCACAAAGTGCTTTGGTGGGCATTTTGAGTGCCAAGGATCAAGATTGAGTTCTACAAAGATCTCGACGGTCCAATGGGAAGATAGACAGTTACTTTATGTATGGAGAGATGGCAACGTTTTTGTTGTATCATTTATATATAAGGAAGATTGAGTTAGACATCTTTCATGAAGAGTTAGGATATTTTGGAGTGAAATGGACATATAAATTTTACTTCAAAATCACTATTGATGGAGAGAGGTATGCAAACTCGGATGCGACAATTTATGGCATGCAATATCCATGCAATATACATGGTTTTCTTAGTCATGACTATGTTTAGCTAGTTATGATTAAGTTAAAGAAAGATATAGAGTACTTCCTGATGTCGTAGATGAAAACAACTATTTTGTTTTTTAGTAGGAATCAATGACAGATTCCATTACATGGATATTTTGACTTTCCTTGACTTAGTACTAATTTTTGGTTGGTTTTTTTGGTGAGGACCTTTTTAAATCTAAGGTCGAGATTGACTTGATACACCAAAATTAATTGGAGTGTAGTTGGGCTTCTAGAAGATCCAAGTGAACCAATTGCACGTTTCGGATAGCTAAATGAGATGTAGTTCTACATTTAAAGATTTTAACTAGTTTGGATTTGAACTCATCCAAATATGAATTCAAATCCAAAAATAGTAAGAGATCAACGATTATCTCCTTTAGTTTGACCGACACCAACTCAAGCTAAGATTGTAGTTCATGGGCTTTCTTTGTGCTCTTATTTTCATTGAAAGTGTCTCGTCAAGAGTTTTTCAATGAGATCTTAATCATTATGAATGCTCATCGAATGCCGATGTTATTTCTACGCCAGTATATTCTTTCTACACTTAGTCATTTTTGAGAATTGACAAGTGTTTCGGGGTAGCAATTACTTGACTTATCATCTTACGTAAGTTCTTAGAGACCTTACACATTGTCCAAGTGTATTAGGTTTTTTCATATTTGAAGTTCACAACACTCTAGCATACTTCTCATTGTACTTTATTTTATATATTAGACATGTAGATTTACATGTTAATTTTATTTTGTCGAGAGTTAGCTGAAGTATTGGACTTGGATAAGTATGATGTTTGGTCTTATAGGGTAAAATTTTTTTGTAGAGTAATACCCATGCTATTTAAAACCTTAATATTGCTTAGCATATCTTATATATTTCATTATGCTATCATTTAACGAGATGGACTTATTGACCTTGAATTTTCAAATTTAATGTTGGTGATTACATTCTTTTGCAACGTAGTGTGCCAACCACATTGGATGTTATTGCTTGATGCACAATTCTATGAGTTTGTGAGATTTTTATCTTTTGAAATTTTGCTATAAGAGGATCATGATGGTCTGATTTGGACTGATGATCATGTGTGTAATTGTGTGTCATATCGTCTTCAAACATTATGATGTTATGGATAAAATCTTTATAGTTTAAAATTTGGGCTTGAGATGTATTTTATGTGAATTGGTTTGATTTGGACTAATGATCATGTGTGTAATTATGCATCATATCACTCTTCAAACATTATGGTGTTATGAATAAAAGCTTGGCAATTGTGTTTGGGAGGCTTGAGATGTATTTTATGTGAATTGGTTTGATTTGGACTAATGATTATGTGTGTAATTGTGCATCATATCACTCTTCAAACATTATGGTGTTATGGATAAAAAGCTTGGCAGTTGTGTGGGAAGGCTTGAGATGTATTTTATGTGAATTAGCTAGTGGAATGGTCTAAATGTTGATTTGTGATTCTTATTTGACATCTAATTTCAATGCGATGTCTAATGGATGGTGGAGATGTCATTGATTAACATGCAAGTTAATTTGATCGTAATATGATACAGATTGTAAACATGTGATCAAAGATGAGAAATTGTATCACCCGACCTCTTGATCTTAGTCCCACAAAGGTCATATCATGTTAATGGACTAGATAGTTACATGGTGCTAGAGGAACCTAACCATCAATTACGGAACGATTGTGATATATTTGTGTTGATATATAACAATCTTTGTATTTTGATGTTTGATGTGATAGTGACATATCAGCCCCACAAAGGGCATATCATGTTAATGCAATAGATAAACCTAACTGTTAGTTAAGGGGCGATTATGATATATATTTTTTGTCTTTGATGTATAAAAATCTTTGTATTGTGATGTTTGATATGATAGTGATATATATTATGATGTAATATGTTTATGCACAATAACCTCTTAATCCCTAACTGGATGTATCTTGAGGACCGATAGGACCACCAGAAGACATAGGGCTCAAGGTGTAGAGTTCGAATTAGGTCACCTTGGAGAGCAATTTTTGAAGTTTCAACATTGGAGAATATCTATGATGAAACATTAGCTAGTGCAAGAACTTGGATTCTTTGAAGCTCAATATGGATTTGGCTTGACTGTAATTTATCTTTTATGCTATGATTATTAGCCGAATGTACTTGTAGACGCATGCACTAGAAAACAAATAAAACAATTAGTGTTGTTTACAAATATGTATGATTAAAATATCTAGAGCTTTAGGGTAAGAATTCAAATTATGATTCCTATAAAATAGGTTTGTGAAGCTGAGTTTTGGAGAATGTGGTATACTGGAACATTAGAAGAATTCATTGAAGTACAAAATATGTTTGAATTTAAAATATTACTTCTTTTATGTAATGATGATGATTAAAGCGTCATTGTAGAGGTTTTGAGAGTGAAAAAGATCACATAAAAAATTACAATTAGAGACAGAATATAAAGTTATTGAAATATTGAGATATTTTTTTAACAAATTTTGATTTATGATATTTTTAGATGAATTGGTTTTAAATTTAAAAACTCTTTGGGTGAAACATCTAGTGACGGTTTGAAACTTAAAAGCAATTAAAAATTTGTTTAATTGATTTCAAAGTTTTATTTTTTGTATTTTGTGCTTAATTTTTTGGGTGAAAAATTTTAAGGATAAATTTGGTAAAAAATAACATATCAAATTAATGTTCGTAAAAATGTTGATGTTGAAGATAGATGTTGCTAAAGAAAATAAGAAAATAATTAAAATTTTAAAATAAATATTTTTTTAAATTATTTAATAAAAAATAAAATGGTATGTTATAGGATTATCATATATGTTTGTTTGATCCAAAATTTAATTGCATCATAGACAATATAAAAGTAATTCAAGCAAGAAAGGAGAAATCAGACTCAAATAAAGTGGTGTTAAAACTACAAAATTCATTTCTTTAGTGGTCTAAAATTTGAATTAAAGTTCTTTGAATTCAAGTAGAATATATAACAATTTTTATTTGCATAAATAATAAAAAATTGTAAGAATTATTTAAATTATTTTTATCATATGATCAATATTAGATTATTAATTTGAATATGAAAATGACTTCAAATTTTAATTTATGTGTTTTTTTTGAAGTCGTTGAATCCAAAAGTGGTTGGTTTGATCTTTTTGATGGATCTTTTTGAGGTGAAGGATTATCATTTATGTTTTCTTGTGATTGATACATCTATATCTTGGCTTCTCATTTAAACATCATATTTGTTTGTGATGGTGATTTGTTGTTTGAAGTGTTAATGTTATGTATTCTTAATAGTGTAGCTAAACGGATATGTTGGACTATCTAGGTTTCTCATCAATGACTATCTCATTGATAAGGCTTTTGAGGCTTTAGGGTGTGAGAGAGTAGAATGACTGTAGTTTAGATAAGAACAATTTTAAGTCTACTCTCAGCTGTAGTACTATTTCATTGGGTGTGAGTTATACCAGAAAACTTCTTAGGATGAGATTGTGGATTACTAAGGAACTAGACTGTACGGAGGGGAAACCTTACCCCCTTGATTTTGATCAAAAACCTAGTATGGTTGTACTTTTCATGAAAAAAATTCTTGGAAAATTTATATCTCACGGAATACATTTGCTTTCTACCGACTCCAAACTTCATAAAATGTGAGAGCTAAGAGGTTTAAAACAATAGTAAATTAGACTTCTTACGACTTGAGTGAAGTTTTATCACATAGGTAATATATAATTAATGCTACAATCGCTTTTTCGGTACCGTGGCGACAATATACCTAGACGAGTGGTTACCATCCCATCCTTTTGCTATCTTACTTGCTCCTGTCGGGTTACATGTGAAGAAGGAAGCTTACAAGAACATGTAAAGAACAAGGCGTCTGAGATTTGTAAACTCAAAGCTGAAGCTGAAGAAACGCTTCAGCTCCATTTTAGTAGCTCCAACTCGGTCTGATCTTCGTTGGACAGACACAGACAGCAAGCCACTGTACTCATCGTACTGTTGCTCGAGGCCGCAGGCTTCAATAACTAACCTTCAGAGGCAGTCAGTCATCTACGTTACGATAGACCACATGCACAACTCACAATCTACAAGTCCAGACCCAAAAGACTCCAAACGGAACAAACGGCCCATTGATATTCGTAGCAGTTACCAGTATAGTAAGGAAGAGGTGGAAGACGTTGAGAATGAGACTACTGAAATAAGACAAGTCCGACCTGCGACGATGACGGCCGGACGACATTGCAGAAGAGAGACGACGGTACATGTCCATGTCCGACTCCGAACTTTGACTTGCTTCCATATCGGGAGTAGGATTGGAGCGCGTGGAGAGCCGAGTGTTGAGAGGGCGAGAGGTTACGGGAACTGATTTGTAGTTTCTGGGGCCATACTTTGGCAAACATGGAGAGTGAATAGTTCATTCTCTTCGTCTTTCAATTTGGGTTCCATTGGTACCTAAATTGAAGACTATGGAGAATGATATTGTGAGATATGAGTATTTTTATTTTTTTAAGGTTTTGAGTGCATTTTGAGTGAGTTTTCTTATACTAGACATATAGGTCGGGTTTTTTTTGTTCTCATCTCTTCTTTTTCCTGCATTGGTTATATTGGAACATAGTTGGAAAATTATGGAAACCTGAATAAACAGTTATGAGTATTTTTAGATTTTAGGGTTTCCATAGTTAGCATTTTCCAATGTGAGGTGGTGTGTTAGGGGGGTTGTGGTTCTGCAGGTGGGAGGAGATACATGATGGAGTGCTGGGTTTCTTTATCGTTCCCTTTGTGCTAGCTTTAGCTTGACTTTCTCTCATGGGACCGCCAAAAGCGGTGCGTGATACACCATGTCCGGTGTGTCATCGTCTCTTTACCTCGCAAGGGGTAAAGACCCACGTGGGAAAGATGCACAAAGATTATGATTGGACCACTTGGGATGCGCATGTGAGGGAGGGGCAGTCACATCGACATCGGTTTTTGTCACTTCGGGAACACACACATTACATCGACTCGCCGTTGAGCATTCGGGTATACCGTTGGAGTCGTAGGAGTGGTTAGCTTCCCATGCGGTGTTCGATTCTAAGGCTTTTTGAGACTAGATTTCCATGTCCACGTTTATTCCATAGGCTTCATCGGGCTTTGCATGACGAGGCTAGACGTGCTTTTCACTTAACGCTCGATCGGTTACGCCACGATCCCATGGACGAGTTAGCATGGTTTTTGTTTTTATTACTTCGCGATGGTGTCTCACGTTATACTTAGGGGGCGTGTTGGACATAGAGAGGTGGCGGTAGATTTCGGAGATTCCGAGGGGATTGGGCTACATTGGAGGAGGAGTCCTGCTCGGGCCACGGGTTAGGGTCGAGTGCAACCACATGATACTTCTGATTCAAGCGATTGCGACGGTGTAGGATCTTGGGGCAGGCCGGGGAGTATAGCAGGCCGCACGGGCCCTTCATCCTTTGTCCATGGCTAATCCTCTTTGAGGGAGACGATTTCCTCTTTACGCCTTCTACATCCACCCATGGGCGAGGAGATACCATTAGAGGTCTTGAGTATCGCCGGTAGGAGCCATTATGTCTTGACAGATCATTATTTGCTCATTCTCTATGCACAACCCCATGTTTATCCTCACGGGGTTTGTCAGGTATGGTATATGAGCATCTTCGAGATTGCTTTGGCCGGACGATCCTTCTAGTGGTTTTCACGGAGTTGTTCTAGTGGGGCACCTTGATTGCGAGGGAGATTCCGTTGTCGATTAGTCGGGCTGGTGCTGGGTCGGCTTCTTGCGATGGAGAAAGGACACATGGGGCATTCGACCGATTGCTATTGGAGAGGCCTTATTGCGATTAGTCGACCATACCGTTGTCTGCGCAAAGACGCTCACACTTCCAAGAGCATCTTTGTCCACATCGGTTTGGAGTCGCCACACCATGAGGTCGTGAGGCGTATCGTTGGGCATTAGAGCACTTCTAGATATCCATCCGGATTGGGGTTGTCTTGCAAGTGAAGACGTTGAGAACGCTTTAACAAATGGCGTCTCGCATCCATCCATTTTAGAGAGCTTAGAGAGGCTGGTGGACCTATCAAGCCTCATTCCTTTTGTGCGATCTTTCTATGGTTCTCATTCTTCTTTATTTTATCGGCATGGCTTTTTAGGAGGGAGTCAACGTTTCCAGTTCTATGCTTTTCGACCAGGGGAGATCCTTTGGGGGACCCTTATTTGCCATGGCTTATTACGGAGGCTCTTGTGTCTCTTTGCTTTGGCCGTTCCGGTTGTGTGTTCCCCACCTTTGGCGGATGATACACGCATTGTGGGTATGTAGACAAACATAAGCGGAGCCTTTGATTCTTGACTATCGAGCTTCATCTTGTAGGCTTTGAGAGTCAAGATGTCAAAATGTAGGCTTCTCCTTTGGGCATTCCGCCTCATCTTGACTTCCGGAGGATGTATGATATCGACGGATGGCTACGTATTCTAGGAGTCTTAGGTAGGGTTCGAGGTTTTTGTTTCACGCTACCTTGGCGTTGCATTGGCCGAGGATGTTTGCTTGTGAAGCCCTTCTCTACTAGGGGATCCGAGGTGGCGTTTGGTATACTTATCATCTAGTATTGCTTTCGTTGATTTCACCTATATTTTTCTTCGCATTGTTCCTCCTTCACCTACATTCATATCACGTTTGAAAATTCGACCTTTGATAGGAGGATCATGGGCGTCTTTTGATGACATCATCGGATAGCGGACATTCAAAGTGTGTATTTGGAGATTTGGCAAGGAGACAAACATCTTTGCCAATCTCGTGTGGAGGGTAGGCTTATTATCGATGGAGGAGGCGGCACCGCGGCGTTCTTGGCGAGTGGGGACTTGTTGCACCTTTGTTATCTTCGATTTGTGATCGCAGATAGACCTATTTTTGGGAGATATATACGAGGGACATCGATACGGGGATCATTTCCACATGGTATTATTACGACATATGAGACGCTTTACCACGGGAGGTACGACATGAGTTCCCATCTTTTTCCTCTTTATTTCACTGATTGGACTAGGGGTCTATAATCTATCTTGATGGACCGGCCAGTTTCAGGAGGCTCTACATTCACTCTTAGTGGATCCGCCATCCCTCGTACTACTAGAGCTCGGGTTTCACGCCTGCTCGGGCAAGCGGTGCGGGCTCGTGATCTTGGTTCGACCATGCAGGGGGGCTTTCCGCTTAAACCGGCTACTTTCTCCCAGCGATGTGGTTCCGTCTTGGCTTGAGCCCATCCATCTACATCTTCATTACTCACATGGTGTGGTATCACTTTAGATGCGGGGGTGTTCATATGACTCGATTGTCCATTCGAGGCGTGAGGATAGCTACCCATGATGCCATTAGGGATGTGGGTTGTGCTGTATGGCGGGAGGGTGGGATACCCCCCACATGGAGAGAGCGTTATATGCCTCGCAATTTTAGTTCCCTGTACTTGGTCTGGGAGACCAGGTCAATGTGGGTGGATGTGTACAATGCATCCGATCCTATTAGAGACACCAGTTTGAGAGGGGTGATCACCCATCCCCTCCAAGATGGGTGCATGAGTGGAAGCCCAAGGTCTCCAAGTATAGAGGCATGCAGAAGGTGCCTCTTTGTTCCTCTAGCTTTGGAGTTATATGGAGCAATGGACACCGACTTCGACATGTTTGTGAGGGAGTGCGCGAGAGCCTACCATTCTAGGCGACATGGGGTATCACTATCTTTAGCTTACTCAGATAGCCTATTTTTAGGCAACATGTTTCCATTGCTCACCGAGAGCACTAATTAGTGCAATCCATAGGAGAGATGCGTTAGGTGATGCTTCTTCGGATGCTGTTGTTTGTAGACCTTTTGACTTGGATAGTTCAGATATCCTAGGTGATGTAGGACATATGGGTGTGATACTATTGGGACCCTAGCCCCATGTTACCGGTTTGGTTCCTTCCTTGTACGATTTGATGGGGTCTTCCAATCCCTTTTGATATTTTACTGGTCATTATTAACAAAGACTCCAAACGGAGGTTGGGTGGGTGGTGGGTGGGAAGCTCATGGCCCATGCATGCATGCGATGAGCTCTAGCCTCTAGTTCACTGTTTTCTGGCCGCCTTGCTGATTTCATGGACTGCAGCCTACAAGTCTTGATTTAGTTCTTGACCTCGACTAACCCTTGGCGCCGGTGAAGCGACGAGCTCTTTGTGGCACAAGCTCTTGTGGCACACTGTACAGTACGCGGTAGTACTGTAATGTACTGTACTACTACTGCAGTTGCTGTGACTGGGTCCCGTTCCTCGTTCCACTTCTAATCTTCTTCTTCTTCCGCTTCTTCTCTCCTCTCGAGGTTGGAACTGAAGCTCGCTTGGTGCTTCCGTACGACGCCATGTCACAACCGTGTCAGTTGATTCGCGAAGTTTCCTCTCTCTCCCTGTGGCGGATTTGATGTGGTTGATGCAATTGGAGCCTCCAACGCTTTACCTTCAATCCGTTACTGCATTTGTTCATTCTGTGCATGTGAGTGCTTTTCTTTTGCTCTAGGACAGCTTGTCCACGACATTCAATTTTAAAACACTAGACGCCGGAGGTTTTACCTCTGAAACGCCTAGAAAGTTGTGAAGGTCCGTGTGTGGCGCGAAAATTCTTCTGTTGGAGCTGAATATGGCAATGAAGCGAAGCATGTTGCTTGAGGGTACACTTTTTTTTCATGCTGTTTCAGCGGGAACGAGCGCAAGATTCATACTTTCGGGGGGTATAAGAACTAATGGCGTCGGGGTGGGAATGCTGTATAAGTATCAGTTTCGACTGGAGCAGTGCAGTAGGTGTGTTGCCGATTACCAATGGTGAGAAAGGTATCGCGTGACAGCTGTAGTTACCCGCATTGGGTAGCTACAGCTTCTTCACAGCGGATTCACGAGTTCCTTCTCTTTTGTTTGTTGCATAGTTTTAGGTGTGTCGCATGCTCAAATGTGGATCTGATTCGAGGTTACTCCTTCCAGCGCTTCGAGACATTTCGCCCCGTCACGGCCGGGTAATTCCCTTGCTGAAGTGTACAGCGTAGAAGGATATAGTGGGTCACCTTCTGTGACCCACAATCTCCTTTCTACGATTGTGGGTGCAGAAGGTGACCCACTATATCCTTCTACGCGACCCACTTTTTTATGACTGGTACCCTGACGATCAGGGTAAAGTCACGTACAAATCAATCGGACAAGATTCGAAACCAGGGGTACCAAATTTACCGTGAAATTCACGAGTCGCAGGCCACTCAGAGGAACTTCTTGGAAGCCCATGCCCAGACTAAAGTACAATGCTGATTTCCACACATGCTCAACGATCACCGGCCCTGTTTACCACGGGTCGTGAGCAAAATTTGCAGATTTGTGGTTATAAAGTACTTTTGAAACCACCGTGTCCGGTTTGTGCAAGCATGTTTATCTTTGATATCTTTAATAGATTGTAGTGAGATTGCAGTGGCTGTCTTTAGGAACATCCAGTGCCGCCGGGCACAAGCAGTCAAGAGGACGACAGAGGAAGCTTCAATTACACTGCAGTACTAGCTCTGAAGCAGACCCCACACGAAGTAGAATGTTGGTACCGCAATCACAACTCCCGAAGAGCGGGTGTATATATATGTAGGCGAATATACCCCTCTTCGTTTCGCTCTCAGCGCAACTAAGATCACTTCCTACGCAATGTCCAAATTAAGCTAAAAGCTAAAGCTTGACGAATGGATCTGTCTAATCTGACATCACATCAACGGGTCGCAAAACATCTGGAATTGACAAGCCTGGGGAAATGACTGCGTTAGAAGGTTTCATTCATCGACCGGCTGAACCTCTGGCCTCCTCGACGATACTTCAGGCTGCATTCAAATCCAGCACATCCGAATAATCTTCAAAGATTAACATCGGATTTGATATGCATCAAGACAACACACCTAGTAGTAGGTGTGCAGTCTTGATGCACACCATAAACACAACACTGAAAAAAGGGAAAAAGTGATATTCATAACTTGGGCACAATTTGCATCATGGAAAATCCACACGAAGGTATGAAGACTAAGGACAGCCCGAGAAACATTCTGGATCTGGTACGGATAATATAAAAGTCACCATCAAAAGGATGAAAGGGGTCCTTGCGAAGCTCATGTTCAGTGAAAATGTAAAAAGAATTTCAAAGTTTTCCCCCCGAAAACAAACATAAGGGGAAGATTCCAGGCTAGAGCCCTTTCTAGCAATATTCTCCACTACAAAACCACGAACCGACATGGGTTCAAGATGATGACAAACAAAGTCCCAATGATACTAAGGTACAAAGGTTGTTCAAATAAATTGCTATGAGCTCCACCCAGCTTGCCTAAAGCCTCTATAATGGACTACTACGAAACACCCAGTGTTCAGCCAGGATCGGCGAAATCTGACCTAGACATCAGTTGAAAGATCTCCGTGCCAATGAAAGCGAATCCTTACATGATCCCACAAAAACCAAAAGTCAAATCGCCCAACATGGTTACTTCACTGTATCTGCTAGGAGCAGGAAATCAGCTTGCACGACAGCCAGACTTTGGTGTTCAAGTAGCCAAAGGGATATAAATGGCTCGACCAGGAATATCACAAACTTCGGTATGGTCCATTCAACCAAGAGGTGTACAGATTTCAAGCTCAGACTATGAACCAAATGAAAGATTTCGAAGCCAGGAATTTTTTTTTCAAAACTTGAGGCTCTGAGGAGCTAGAGGAGGCTAACTTTTGTGATGTGACTATAAAGAATGGAGATTGAGACTTGTTACAAGAGATCCGGATCAATCCGTGTAGTACTATGCTGTGATTCTACAGGCTATGTATAACATGAACGAATGCAGGGTCTAGAATCATTGACCTGACAATCGGAGCCAATCTTCTGGATACCGTGTGCAGGTGCTGCTACCTGTAAAATTCAGTAGCGAGACTTGATGACTTCCTCCACTAATGTCCGAAGTTACACATTTGCACAAACTCCATTTCATAGTCTACATATTTAGTCCAAAATTCCCGGTACTGATTGAATGCGAGATCAAGCCATGGTTTCATGTTCCCGTTGTAATGAATGACCGCCGCGCTTTTGATCTGATCGATTGGAATGCTCGGATTATATCCTAGACCCAGCACGTGCCACGACTTGTCCAGTGGTTTTGTTGTTCTGTAAAACGTGATAAGCCCCGGAGGAAGAGTTCCCAGCTTCCATAGAGTGCGGTTTTCATTCTGAAAGAAATCGAGGCAAACAAGAATCAGAAACTACCAAGGCTGAAAACACAGTCATTTCTAACGTAATCGACCATCTTGGGAATCACCGCCACTCAGCGAGTAAGGACAAATATAATGAAGGGACTCGGTGAGATCACTGGCAATGTTACACACTCCTAAACGATATTCGAGTGAACTAACTCGGACCCTTGGCAGAAAAAGACGACTCAAGATAACAAGATTCTAGAAACAGAAATGACACAGTCAAGGTCTAGCATACACGAATTAAATTCTATCAATTCATCTGAAAGTTCCAGTTCGATCAATTCATCCATACCAAGTTCTGCCAGTAATGATACTCCTCCGTGCTCTTTTCTCTCCTCCACGCATCCAAGTCGAACAAGTTCATACCATAAGCCCAACCGCAAGCTTTAGGATCGAACTTCTCTTTGATCAGTGGGTGCGAGAAGTTCAAGTACTTATCATATCTATGGAACGAACCAAAACAAGTCTCGACAGCCCCATTGACATTTCCATCCATGTCGACGTCCCACAGTCCAGTAAGGTCTTTCTGGACAACGATATCGTCATCCAAAAAAAGTATTCTGTTGAGCTTGGGGTACATCTCCGGTAGATAAAATCGCAGATGGTTCAGCATGGAGAGGTACTTAGGATTCCTGAACTTCATGTTTGGCGTATCTTTGGTCGCGTTCTCCATTTCATTCTCGAAATAGAACTTCTGCAAATTGGCAGACTCCAACTGACGTAGCACGGGGACATAAGAGGAGTTCAAAAACTTGTAATCCTCAACGGCTTTCACGTCTATGTGAGCTCCCTTGGGCGGTCGCTTATTGAACCACACCGCCATTGCTCCCAGATTCATTTTGTCGGTGACGACGTGGAATACGTGCTTTTCCGGCTCCAATGCGTTCTTGATCGCTGAGTTGACCACAACGGAGGCTGCAATGACGTTATCGGAGAAAATTGCGTAGTGAAAGAGACTCGGATCTTCAAGCGCAGGTGCCTTTTGCTTTCTAGTGTAAAGGTCTGGGTGAGCAATGCGCTCCTGCATCAACCTCATCGACAAGCAATGCAAACTCTTCGGGATGGACTTTGCAGCAACAAGGCTGGAAAATGCTCCCTGCTTTTTGGCTCTGGTGAGCTGGTCGTTGACGGCGAAAATGGTATCCTTCATTTTCTGGATCTTCAGCTGGGTATCAAAGACTTCTTTGGCGTGCATGATCAACTCTTTCGTTGCTGTCATGTAGTCCCTCAGATCTTTCTCAAATTGGTTCAGCACCTCCTTGTCCACGACTGCACTATCCAGTAGAGCTTGGTGCTCGTGTCTGTTCAGAAACTCTGTGTAGTTACTTGCCTGCTCCTCGAACATCCGCACCTGCTTCATGACGTCCAGCTTGGCTTTGCGCGAGAACGAAGCATAGGTGTTCACCGTTGCAATTTGATCCTTTGCCATCTTAAATAGCTGGTCTGCTTTGGCCTTTAAGGGATCGGCCCTGGGTTTCAGAGCTAAAAACGTCCGAGAAATGTATGCATGTAGATGATCCGACGAGACATAGCTCTTGTCGAGGCCCACCTGTAAAACATTCTTGCCTCAGTCAGGCAATCAAAACGAGCTCACTGGCCTCAACTCCGGTAAACGTGAAGTGGCTTAATAGTTCAGATGCACGAAAACAGTTTGGAAGTGGAATTATATGAATAACTCATGAGAAGTAAAAGCGAAGGTTTGCATCCGTCGTGAAAGCACCGACTGGGGGCAACAATCACTGGAAGATTATAGTTGGACACGGGTGTGGATATGTAAACAAGGATGAAATGAGAGACGGACATACCGGAGTTGAAGCTACACGGTCACCATAGAGCAAAGCGGCAGTGGTGAAGCAGACGAAGAAGAGCATAGTAGGAACGATGGCCCTGTAGGTGACGACCTTCGCCCGCCAGGCGCCCCTAGCCTGCCTACCAGCCATGGCAACTCCTCTTCGTCACTCCTTTCGCAGCTACTCCGCTTTCTCCTTCCCTCCTCTCCTGTCACCTCACTCCTCCGCTCCACTGCCACTCAAAACGCAAAGACCAACGTACGCAGCCACCCACGTATTCTCACCGAGTGCCCAAACGCTCTCCTCCCTCACAATCGTCAAATAAAGCCGCAATGCCGTCGCATTGCATCGTCAAACACACTCCTTTTCGCTACCCACTACCCTCCTCCTCCTCCCACCACCCACCATCGTCACAAACACCAACAACAGAAGCTCCACTTTTCATCGACTCGTAGTCCTCCTCCTCCTCCGCCCTTCCTCCACCAAACCCACTCCCACACCACTCCCTTTACGACGCTATCTCCTCCCTAACAACAACGACAACCACTCTCAAACACCTGAAGATGTCGAACAAAGACCCTCCCCTTACTCCTGCTTCCCCGCCTCGAGATACCTTCAGATCCGCCCAAACACGACTGTGCTCCCTGCTGCGCTCTCCTCCTCCCCTGTCTGTTCCTCTAGAACTCCTCCCTCACCTACTCAACTCCAACTCACTCGCACTCGAAGCTGTCTCTCTATTCGTGAAAGAATTGCTCTTTGCTGGTCTTCTGAACTGTGTCCTGTACTCTCGGTCGTCGCTCGCTGCTGCTGTGCTCTTGCACTGGTCTCCTCCTCCGCTCTACCAACCTTACCCTTCTTAGATGCCAGACGGACAAAGGGCACGCTGCTGCGGCGCGGGGATCTAAACATGCTCAGATAGAATGGTAACTGTAACTAGTACTTGGGAGGAGGAGCGGAGGAACGGAGCCAGCAGACGGAGGTTGCAGAGTGTACCTGGCGGGCGATTTAATTGGCCCGGCTAATTTAGGGACCGATAATCCAAGCCCAGCCATCCGCACCGCGAGTGATGTCCGGCTGGACTGCACGAGATGGATGAGATGGGTGCATTGGGAGAGCGGGATCCATCATGTCATGGCGCCTCGGCCCGGGCCTCTCATGTCATGGCAAATCGCGGGATGTGATTGATACGCCATAGAAGAGCAACGAACGAAGGAACTGGTGCCGAGGCCTTGCCTCAAATCTCGCCATAAAGTTTGGGTCCACGGATGGATCCGATGCAAAGGCTCGGTGGTCGACAAGTCCATACTGAGGCCAAGATCCTTTATCCACTTTACAACTAATGGGGTTCATCCTCCTTTTCCTACTGTTCCTTCTACAGCCTGCTCTCTGTCCTCTTGTATTCAAGCCCCTCGCCCATTTCCTCACTTTTATTCCTTCCCCAACATGGACTTCAGCTGTACCCATGTGCCCTCGCACTCATTACCACTCATTCTTTTATTTCAAAGCATAGAGCTCATAATTATGCCCTAATTTGGGCTCCCATGCTTCATCCTCCTCAATAGGGGCCGCTCTAAACGAACTGGTCAGTTTCCGATTGATCTCAAAGAAATTAAAGTTCCGGATGTGAAGCCTAGAAATAAAATTTTGTTTCTTCTTGAAACTTATCCTCCTTAAAACGTGTGAAAATTGTCGAAATATTTATAAAGTCCCGTGAACTTTGTTAAATAAGTTTTATTGAAATGAAAGATTCGGAGAGGCTGTTGTTTCTTCTTGTATCTTATTTTCTCTTAAAATGTGGAAAATTGTACACAACTTTTCAAGCCAGCAGCAGGGTACCTAATTAAATCCCTTATCTCGAAATGAAAGAGTCGGCGAATAGAAGAACGATGGCAATAGTGACGTGGCTGAGAACATCTTCTCAGAGACTTCTCTTTTCGGCGGCGGAATGACATTTAGCACGGTGCTAATGATCTCTTGCTTTATATCCCAACAAAATCCTGCACTCCACTTGAACTCCATGAGCGTTATTATGATCCGTTGATGCATTCGACAAAAATTCCAATTAACAAGTTACTTGAACTTACTGAACAAACTCGACTCGAGCGCTAGATGATACACTAGGTCCAAGACATCATATATGGGAAAAGTAGCAAGACATCACTTTGTGTAATGTTATTATTACCACTTGCTTAATATGAAATAAGTTGAAATCTGACTCAAAATTCAGCTAAGTGAGTGCTTGACCAACAGCCCCAATGGCTTGACATGAAGATTTATCTTGTGTTTTACTGCCAGGACTCTTTTTGGATAAAAAAATAAGATAACAAGATGTAATTACTTTTTAAGCATTAACTGAACGGTCTAATGATACGTCGATGTTTCAAATTTTGGTATTTTTCATTTTTAAATAATTCAAGATCTGATAATATCGACGAGTCATTATATCATGGATATAATGACCCGATGATTTCTTACATTTAATTTTTATATGTCATTTAAAAAATAAATCATTCGAAAATAAAAATTATGATAAACTTTCCAACTTAACTCTAGCACCATATTTGTTTACTGAACATGTTTAACACTTCCTTGCTAGGAAATAATCTCATTCGCGACTAAACAACAAGTGTTTGAAAATTATTTTCATCCTTACACATAAAAATCTTCAAAATTTTTATTATTCCTATATTATAATGTTTATTCTAAATACAAAAAATATTTTATTTAAATGTAGCACATTGAACTATTTATGTGCCTGAAAACCTTCACAGCCCAAGCACAACGACGCAATTATAAGGGCGCGCTCTACCACTGAGCCCAATAGCCCGTTATTTGAAACAAATATAGCCATAAATATTATATCATATTAAGTATACATTACCGCCTGCTTTGTGCGAAAACATTCTTATGATATTCAGAATATACCTCGAATTCTTTATTATCAACAATGCATTGATTTGACGTGTCTAACTTTTGAGAACCAATCTTTCTTTCACGAAAGTCTAACGTGATAATGAGGTCCTTGTCATTAAACATCAACATAAGCTGTCTTGTTATAGTATAAAAAGTGAAATAAGTATGTTTGTACGTTGGGGGGGGGGTTTCCAAGAAGGTAGCGCTGGCAATAAGAGCTGAAATTTGTGCACAATTTATGTTTAAAAAAAAATTCTTGATTTTCATTGGAAAATTTAGATGTCAATTACATCTATTAAGATTCTGAACTGATAAAATAATTTTGAGTATATTACTTATCAAATTAATTCAATCATTATTAATATATCATCTTAATCATCATCATCATATACAAAAAATGCATTTATCTGATTCGAAGGAGCTTTATTCAGCCCGAAATTTGCATGGAAACTTCTTTTGATTGAATTTGAGTTCCATTTCATAATATTGATGATATGGGTATCAAAAAAACCCATGTCTGATTATAAAAGGTTAGTAATTCTATTCAGTTTGCATTCATATTAGGAAGTTGTAAGTGGGTCTCTTGAAGAATCATCGGGATTGCATTTTTCATCCACAATTATACAAAATACTCGAATTTGAGTTTTTGCTTCTAATCTCATCATTTATTTTTATTACTAAGATGTCATGGATACAAGTAAATAATGACAATATTACTCCATAAGATAATGAGAACTATGTAATTTAGTGATATTTTCACAAAGTTATTGGAATTTTATAAACTTGTAGAATTTTTTAAATGAATTGCACTTTTTGAAACATTGATGTCAAGATTTAATTATTGAACCATTTTTGTTATGGTTAATTTAATGATCCACTCTTAAATTTTGAATTCTTCACGAGACCATCATTCAATGAATGTGCTCTACAGAGATATAGACATAGTTAAATAACAAAAGGGATGGGAATACCCCATCAAATCGTATAAGTATGGAACCAAACAGTTAACATGGGGCTAGATCCCAATAGCATGACATTGAGAAATATGTCGTACAACACATAAGATATGTGAACTATCTAGTTCAATAGGTCTACAAACAATAGAAGCATGCGAATAAGATATCCGAACTATCTAGTTCAATAGGTCTACAAACAATAGTAGCATCTGAAGAAGCATCACATAACGTGATTGATCTCATATGGATTGCACTAGCTAGTGCTCTGTGAGAGCAATGGAAACATCTTGTCTAAAATAGGCTATACAATAAGCTAAATAGAGTGATACCCTTGCCGCATAGTATGATAGGCTCTACCGTACTCCCTCACAAACATATTGAAGTCGGTGTCCATAGCTCTATATAACTCCAAAGCTAGAGGAACAAAGAGGTGAACTCTTTGCATACCCCTATACTTGGAGACCTTGGATGATGCCACTCCACTCGATGTACATCATGAAGGATGGGTGATCACCCCTCTTAAAGCGTGTCACAGTAGGATCGGTAATCACCACATCCGCCACAATAACCTGGTCCTCCCAAATCAAGTACATGTCTACCCTAACCCTAGTCGACTGCAAGACATACTAACGCTCTCCACCCTCTCGCGGCATAACAAACACCACATCCCTGATGACATCATGGGTATATATCCTCTACACTCCGAATGGACAACAAGTCATATGAATACTTGCTGCATCTAAAGTGATACCACACTTACATATGAGTAATGAAGATGTAGATGGATGGACCAAGCCAAGACAGAACCTCATCGTTGTAGAAAAAGTAGTTGGTTCGAAATTAGGAAAGCCCTATGCATGAATTAGAGCCAAGATCCACGAGCATGCACTCTTGCTAGAGCAAGAATGTGTACAAGCTCTAGTAGTACGAGGAATGGCCGGATCCACTAAGAGTGAATGTAGAGCCTCTTGAAACTTTCAGGAGGGGTAGGTTTCAAAACTTTCTGAAAGGGTAGTTTCCTCCATCAAGGTACACTATAGATCTCTAGTCCAATAGGTACAAAGACGAAAAAAGATGGGAGCTCATGTCGCACATCCGGGGTAAAGCATATCTCATTTGTCACAATAATACCAGTAAGAGAAATGATCTCATATCCACGTCCCTCAAGTATATATCTCAATAATAGACCTATATGCGATCATAAATTAAGAAGATAACAAAGGTGCCAAAAGTACCTAACTAGCCAAGAACCCTATAGGGACAATGTCTTCTCTATCAATAATAAACCTATCCCTCCACATGGAATCGGCAAAAGATGTTTATTTCCGTGTCCAAATTTCATATCACACACTCAAAGTTCACTAGTTTGATGATGTTACCAAAGACGCCCATGATCCTCATATCAAAGGTTGTCGAATGTGATATGAATATAGATGAAAGAGGAACCATGCAAAGAACGTAAGTGGGTCGACGAGCAATACTAGATGAGAGTATACCAAACTCCACATGCGGATCCTCTAGTAGAGGAAGGTCATCTACATGCAAAACATCTTTGGCAAGTGCAACGTCTAGTTATCGTGAGACAAAATCCTCAGAACCTACTAGCACTCATAGAATAAGTAAACCATCTATCCATATCATACATCCCTATGGAAGTTGGAGATGAGGAGTAATGCCCAAAGGAGACCAAGCCCTACACTTTGATACCTGATTTCTCAAGCCTACAAGATGAGGCTCGGTAATCAAGTAATCAAAGGCTTGCCTAATGTGGTTTATAGAGCCCACAATGTGTGTATCATCCACTAAGGAGGGGAACACATAACTTGTCACGGCCAAAGTAGTAGACAAAAGAGCTCTATAATGGAGGGGTATTCCCAACGGATCTCCTTGTCGAGTGCTAGCGGCAGACTGTAGAATGGTTACTCCCTCCTAGAAAAAGCCATGTTGATAAAAAAGAGAAGAATGTGAAATGTAGAAAGACCATACGAAAGCAATGAGACTCGATAGTGGTCCATCAGTCTCTCAAAGCTCTCTAAAATGGATCCATGTGAGACACTATTAAAAGTATTTTCAATGTCCATGTGCAAGACAACCCAATCCGGATGGATATCTAAAAGTGCTCTAATGTCCAATAATACCACCTCACAATCTCGTGGTGTGGCGACTCAAAATTGATATGCACAAAGATGCTCTTGAGTGTGAACGATATTGCAAGAAAATGGTATGACTAACTAAATGCAATAAGATCTCCCCAATAACAATCAGTCTAATGCCCCCAATGTCATTCTCAATAGCGAGAAGTTGACTAGCTCCCAAAGACTTCGACTAATTGACAACGGAATCTCCCCTCTCCCAATTGATGCGCATTAACCTTGAACAACTCAATGAAACCACTAGAGGGATCATCCGCTTGAAAGCAATCTCAAAGATGCTCATAAACCATCCATGACAAGCCCCCTGAGGATAAGCGTGGGGTTGTGCTTAGGGAATGGTCAAATAGTGATCTATCAAAACATAATGGCTCCTCTGGCTTATACTCCAAGACCGCTGATGATATCTCCTCGCCCATGGATGGATGTAAAAGGCGTAAAGAGGAAATCCTCTCATCAGTAGGACTAGCCATAGACAAATGATGAAGGGCCCGCACGGCCCAGCTATACTCCACGGCATGCCCCAAGTTCCTACACCGTCGTAATTGCGTCGAATCGTAAGTATCATGTGACTAAAACCCGACTCCTAACCTGTATGGCCCAAACAGATTCATCATGCAATGTAACCCAATCCCTTGCTCGGAATCTCCGAAATCTAGCTGTCATCTCCATATGTCCAACATCCTCCCCTCTAGTATAATGTAGACATCATCACGGAAGTAATAAAAACAAAAACCATGCTAACTCGTCCATGGGATTACGTGCCAACCGATCGAGTGGTAAGCAAAAAGTATGTATAGCCTCGTCATGAAATGCATGAGGGAGTTTATGGAATAAACATGGACATAGGAACATAGTCTCAAAAAGCCCTAGAATCGAACATGCATGGGAGCCAACCATTCCCACGACCCGATCGGTATACTTGAAATGATCAACAAAGTAATTGATGTAGTCTGCGTGTTCCCCGAAGTGATAAATACCGATGTCGATGTGATCGTCCTCATCACATGCGTATCTCGAGTGGTCCAATCATAATCTTCGTGCATCTTTCTCATGTGGATCTTTACCCTTTGCGAGGTAAAAAGACGATGACACACCATACATGGTGTATCAAAATCCACTTTTGGCGGTCCCATAAAGAGAAGTGAAGCTATAGCTAACACGAAGAGAACGATAACTCTGCAGATATTAACATTCCATAAGTGTCCATCAGGAGCTAGGCATTAATGATGTGATTTTTTTCCAATACCAATTTTATCTGCCACCCATCCGATCCTGAAATGTTATATGAAGCTGCAGATTGCTCGCAAGATATGGCTAATTTCTTTTAAAAGTGGGAGATATTCTTCGGAATCATTCAATGACCGTGAAATCTTCTAATCGTACTGGAGCGACACGAATACTGTACATTTGTAATATATATATATTCATACATTGACTTCTTTATCTCGTATTCTGAAAGTCTTCTTGTTTTAACCCATACCGTTGAAAAGATCGGTATTTTCTCAAATGTCAGGCTTAGTCTTTGTTTAAAGACAACCCTTTAGACCTATCGTTATCAGTAACAAGATGGATTTTTATTTGTATCAAATCAAAATCCGCTTGGTGAAGTTATTATGTGGCATAACCTACCGAGGTAGTTTAGAGTATGCATAATGTGCGTATGTCTTTAAGGACAGGGCCGGTCATCTAATCCTAGCTTAGACATTTGACTGCGAATTATAATTTACACTTTGTTTTAGACAATGAACTACTGTAAGGAGCAGCTTCTGTCAGTGAGCACGAGGGAAATGTAGAAAGATTTCGCGCTGTCTGGCTTCCAGGTGCTGAGTGATAGGAATGACGGGCTGAAGCACACAAATAGTGGAACCACCGGTGGACCCCAAATGAAGGGAAGGGTGTGGAAGCTTTCAAAGCCACAACATCAAAGGAAAAATACCCCAGAGAAATTAATCATTGACACCGTTCCCTTCACAAAACATGAAGTGTAAAAAAAATTAGTACCGATGACAGAATCAGCAAGGAAACAAAACCATGAAGGCCAGGTTAAGCCCAGCCCAAAGTCAAAAGGGGAATGAGAGGTTATTCATGATGATTCACAATCTCCCAAACTGCTGCTCCAACATTTGTTTCTTGCAAATCCTAAGATCTAATGGTATCGAGTTGTCTCCAAAATTTTTACGTATCATGCAAATCTTCAAATCTACAGCCGCACCTAGTGCGCTGTTTAAAATATATATATACACAAAGATAACGATGAATGTGCTTCACAAACCATGCACTTAAAATACTCTTGACGGGACTGTATACCTCTCGTTGGAAATATAGGCAACGCCCGTTGACGATCAAAACTTGGACGGATGAAAACCTGCATGTTGGTCCCCGCGGGAGCTAAAGAAACTCGAGCCATAGAGTAGGGATTTCAAGACAATTTACGTAGGGAGAATTCTAATTTCATCCCAAAATGTCAAATGTTTTTAAAAGGGTCATCCATGTCACGTGTACAGCCAGTGGGTAGTTTATCAACATTTCGTTCTCTACCAGTGTCACTGAATGCTCCAAGTAACCTACAGTTCATACACAATATGGAAGACGAAGATTTGACCCGAGGGTGAAGTTTGAGAGTAGTGACTCAACCATTCACTGGTAACAATTAACCTTTTGCAAGTTGATAATATTTGTATTCAAAACCCAGATCTTACGCCAGGGGACATGTAGAAAGAGTGCATAAGGGAGGACTAAACCAGTGAACGGGGTCTTAAAATTCGGTAAACAACAGCGTTCAAATTTGAAAGTTAATATCTGTTTCTCTACACAGTCTAGTATGTTCTTTTATCGAACAACTGAACGACTACGATATCGTTCAAATTTTAGGCTAAAATGAACGTTCGATGCTAGAAAAACCTTTAATGAGCGGAGCAAAGTTGCTCTTTCGAAAATGGAAGAAATGTGTCGTTCTCCTTTTGATGGATGGAAGCCCCGACTCTAGAGGTGTTTGTTTGTCCTCCATCGTTCTGACACCTCTAGTTGTCTGGATTGGGTTGTTTTCCTTCTGCACTGGAATGCCACTCTACGGTAGTTCTGTCTCGTGTACTGTAATGGACTGGACTGTGGTGTCCATGTGTGGATCCCAGCCGTGGTGATGATATTGCTGATGATGGAAGAGTAGAGTAGTGCAAGGATCGTGAGAGACAAGCGGTCGTTGGGGATTACTCCTCACGTGGCCAAGAGCGTAGTAGAAGCGGTAGTAGAAAGGATCATAATTCTTTGGGTGTAGTTTGGAGGATGGAACGTCCCAGCGGACGAAGCATTGAATTGCCGATAGCAACTCCACCGACCATTGTAATGGAAGGAGGGCTGTGAGATGACGAGACAAGGGGAGGGTAGGGAGTTTGAATGCTGCCGCTGCGTCTGCTGCTCGAGTGTGATTGATCGACGACCCATAATGTGGGATCATTATTGAAGCTCGTAGGTGTGGATGTGAGGGGCAGATCGGTCGATCGTAGAGATGTACGGGTGTAATTCCTGTGCGATGTCACTTTGATGAATGGGTGTTCACCCTTCTCTTCGGGGCAGTGCGAATATGGAGAGCATGCAGTATGCTGAGGCTGTGGTGAAAGAGTTTTTGCTCTTTCGGGGGTTCACTCACACTCTGCATTCTTTTGATGCGGAGGTGGAGGCTGACATTGGACACGGCTTGCAGGTGAGAGAATTTTTAGTTGGACTAGACCAGTGTCTACCGATTGTTCGTTTTCGTGCACTTCAGTCGTTAAATTGCACATCGGCGGTTCATTTGGCCACGCCGAGCTAAACAACCCTCCTCGCCTTTTAGTGAGATGTGGTTAGTATGAGAACTGCCGCTTAGATGGGAGCGTAAGTGGGTCAAATGTTGCAGATCATCGAAAAAAATGTGGAATTGATCCGTTTATTGAGAAGTTGACACTTACAGGCTATGAAATGAACAATTGTAATGTCAGTATCCTGTTCAGAAGCTTATGTTTCAGAGCGGGGTTGCCGCGTTGGGAAAATAAAGTTGTCTAGTTGTTGGCATGAGGTGACACTTTTATTTGTTTGTTTGTTTATTTATTTATTTTGGGTTTGGCAAATTGCATGAACTGGAAACCAGGAGAGGGTTGTCCTTTCATTCTCATCTCCTGAGTAGCCTGAGAATGTGTAAATGCGAATAAGCTCCGGTTTGACAGAGACAAGGCTAAAGACGTACACAGATATAAATTGTGCAGATGTTGACACACTTTGTAGAGCTCTCTTTGTGGTTTTGAGTAGCGGGCTTCCAGTTCCTACCTGATTTCAAAATGCTGGATCAATGATATGATTCATTCCCTAATCTGAGTTCGGGACTTGAGACTCGCGCATAGTATTTTTGGTTCTGGATTTCTATTTTGCGAGTGACACTGTCGTGCAATTGACTTTGTTAACGAAGTCTCTTGTGTGTCCGAATCGATTGAAGTGTCAACAAGGGAAAAGGTAGTCGTCTGCTTCTTTATCCTCAACAGGCTTGACGTCAACAACTGTCCATTGTCTACAATGGAGAACCCAATAAAGCTCGGGGCGTTGATGAAGGCATAATATCCCCTTTGTGCTGGATATGTTGGGAATGAGACGGTTGGTTGTCTGTTTGGGATGCGCAAATATTGGCGAAAAGCAGTTTGTTTGGGTTGGACACATGTGGCTTAGTGTCTGAGCTCCAGCTGTTAGATTTTTTGAGTTCCTAGGTATTTTGAGTAATCTTAATCAACTTCTGTCTGCTCATTCCATAAGGGTTATGCATCCCAATGGAGTTTCGTCGGGGTTTGTTTATCCATACTGATAGCGGAAAGCTTGTCATAAACGAAAAGAACCCTTCAACGCTGGAATAAGATGTTCAATCTTGAGTTTATCCTGTTCAGAGCTGTATGATAGAGAAGCCTACGTCGAAAACTAAATACATCCCGCATATGAGTCTGAGTTGTCTTGCGAAAGGATTTGCAAACAACTGGAAGTCTTCGTGACTATGTCATTTATCAGTGTCTTCGATGAACTGAAACTGATGCTACAAATGCACTGTTACAGGTTGACCGAATCGTGGACCTGCTATTTAGCGTTTACATTCCACGATTCGAGGCTGACAATATGATCAATCTTATGGCATTTCTTCAAAAGTCTTTTTTTCCGTCAGCAGAGGAACGGTATCACATTACGGTAAGGAAGCTAGAGGCTTCACTCAAGAAGTATTACATTGTAAACGCCGTGCAAAAGGCGCGTCCTGATCGGGTTATTCATTTTTTTGAGCGACATGGTGACTCACTTCTGCGGAGTGGCGACGACTGGCATAGCTGGTTTGGTAAGTTCGAAAAATACGCTCAGGGTTTTGCGTAACATACAAAGAACTCAGTAGTATCTTTTATTTCCAGAAAGACTTAAATGATTTTTGAGTAATCAGAAACCTTTCACTAGAGTTTAGTCTCAATCGAACTATTATCGTAGTCTTTAGTCCTCGGGGTAGAGCTTTATATGGCTGGATGATTCTCAGTTGTATTTTTAAATTTAGAGGTTGGGTGAAACTGCAGTAAAAACGGTGGATTTGTACAAGTCGCATGGGCCTCGATAAGGGATTCTAACCTCGGTTTACTTCTGCTTGATACTGTGCAGCTATTCCCTACATGCAAAATCCCAGTGTTGATCCACGATTTCAAGTATACTTCTCGAAGGAATGGCTAGACACATTGATTGTGTCATTTCGCAACTTTCTCTCTGAGGTTTTCGATAATATTCATATCCTTCATTTAAGTGTTGTAATAAAAAATTATAGAATATGCTCTGAAAGCGCCACTGCGAAGCACCATACTGTTGCGTTTGAAGGTTGTGTATCAGGAGTCTGAGCAGGATAACCTAGAAGTTGATAGTTTGGGATATAGAATGAGAGATAAAAATGTTTCATTGCCTCCAGGTCATGATAGGAACTTCGAGGCTGTTCGTATTTCTGATCTTACTATCTCTCTGTGTGGTCTTAACTTCCAAAGAATCACGTCTTCCAACTTTGCTGAAATTCCACTCGGAGAGAGTGAAGAGCAGGGCCATGAAACAAGAGTTGGAGAAATTAAGAAATGAATGTGCCCAACTGCGAGCTAGTCTCAAGGGGAAGGAGGAAGAATTATCCAAATTTAAAAGGTCAGTAACATATTAGTGTCTTCTGCTTGCGGTTTCTATTTATCTCCTCCCAGTATTTTTCAAACATTCTGGCTCTCAGGAAAGAGCCAGGAGCTCGGAGATTTGACTGCACCCCAGAGAAATCTGGCTATGAGTCCAGTATGTTATATATCATATATGAGTCAAATTAAGAATGCATGTTGTTTTCTCTGAATTTATTCAATATGATAGAAGCTCTTCATCCAGGATGATGACTTCTATCATATAGAGTACTAATCTTAGTAGAAACACCTTACGTGGTTTGTAGTTCATCCATGCTTATCGGTATCTGATGACCATATATACTTGCCTGGCAGCGAGTACGAGTCTGCGAAATGCCAACCTTTAAGAGATGAACAAGAGGAGAATGAAGATGGTCCGTCTCCATCACAATTATCTTCGACAGCTTCAGTAGACAAGGGCAACAAGCTGGTGTCGGTGACATTTGCAGAGGATAATCATACACCCAGATCGGATCAAGAAGTTGGAAGTGGTGCTAACAAGCTAGACACCGCTTATTCTCATGAAACAGATTCCTCTCACCATTCAGCATTTCCACAACCTGAAAGTAGTGAACTCACGACAGGTATTCTATCTCTATGGATTTTTCGATTCTTTTCTCTATGCCAAATAGTTTTTCTAAATGATGTACTTTTTTCAGTGATGCTTGAAATTTTCCCTTAAGAGTTTATGCATCTGTGAGTGTACAACACCCAAGCAATCACTGATGCAAGTTACTTTCTACCCATTTTGTAGACGCTGCCAAACGCTGGGCCAAAGAAGAGGAAGTTCCTCAAATTATTGTAGAGTCTCAGGTGGGCCGGTGAGCATCTTGAGGACGGATCCTGTTTATGAGCAGCTGAGACTGGAGATGGAGCTCTCTACAGTGCTATCCCAAGTCCTGAATAGATGCAAGGGGCTATTTGATTTCATGTGGTTGATTGTCGGAGCTTTCTTGTTCTGAAAGGCAAGGTGTAGGATCGTTTTTAGGACAGCGGTGCTTGTTTTCTTCTGTAAGGAGAGAGATCTGTGCAGCTGTTGATAACTGAAAGGTGATGGTTTGGTGACCAGGAGACGTTTTCCGGGCACACAAGCCCAATTACCCGGTGCCGATTTTCAACCGCAGGGTCAAATGTTGCCAGTGCTTCAGTGGATGGAACTGTCAGGTAATCAATAAGTTCGGTGAACATACGAACTAAACTAGGTAGCGATTATTTATTTATTTTAAACTCACATGTCATCTACTTATGAAATTTTCGCCCTTTCGTTGTGTGGTCATCCCCGTCATCCTTCTATCTAACCATCGAACCATCGAAGGGCTTTGCAGAAGTTTTAATAGCTTTTTCATGGACCGTGCCTGCTATCAAGTAACATTCGCGTTACATAATAACTTTGCCATGTATCTAAATGTAGGATATGGACGCCAGATGCTGCAGCATCAACATCAAGAAATGCAACTATTTACTGCGGGGCTGAAATTATGTCTTTGGAGTGGGAAAACAAGTCTGATCGTCTGGTATGTGACCATGCGCAAAGCCTAAGCGCATGTCAAGCCGCTGCACGTCTCACAAAAGAAGTTCAATAAGTATTTCAGTTTTCTTCGTGTCAAATGCTCAAAACCTGATTTGATGTTTTGAATTATCTAGTAAAGCAACCCCGATAAGGCTGTGTGGTCCTTCTCTTTCAGTTACTTCTGGGAACAGCAGAATGCGGAGTTAAAGCCTGGAATGTGGCAGCCAAGCGAGTTGTTTGTGATCTCAACACAGATGCTGCGTTTCCGAGGTTTGTGTTTCGAACTTTTGCTGGAAGTTGATTTAGTTTTGCAGTTTAGAAATATCCAAGGCGAGGAACCCAAATTTTCTTATTTCTTGTGTCACGTATGGACGTGCACTCTGGAGTCTTCAGCTTATATTTTTGACGTTCTCGAATGACTGGTTCTTGAACAGGATTTTAGAGCTGAAGTGCAGCCCAACAGATGCACTGTTTTTATGTGTAGCCTCAACGCATCCAGGGTAAGAACCATTGTTTGTTTTTGTCAACATTCACGAGGTCTACTGTTTCTTCTTCTGTACACCGTAATGATCTGTGTCTAGTTTCGTTGATACCGTCTTCTTATTTTTTTGGCAGTGCTATCGAGGTAGAAGAAACGTTTCTTAGAATTATTGTTTCCATATATCGATTTCTTTTTGCTAATCTTGGGAGTGTCACATCGTGATTAACTTGAATCTGGATGTTTTACCGAAGCAGAAACACAAATCCGGGAGTGGAGAACATAGCTTTTGGTTCACTGACTGTTTGGAATATGAGAACATGGAAGCTGATGGTGAGCAAGTCCTTGTGACAAAATTTTCAAGGCTTTTTTCTCTTTTGTTAAAAACTAATAATTATATATATTTCAGTTCTGTTATATTTCATACTTGACTTAGAATTCTTCTACATCCCTCGTGAAAGACCTCTTTTTCTTTTTGCTGACATCTAGCTTTATGCAAAGTATCCACTCGTTGCTGCACATATTGTAAGAGCCTCATGGAATGACCTTCTGAACACGCCACCTTTCACTTGTATCTGGTCAGAACGTCCTTCCTCTAGGTGAAGATCCACCAGTCGTCACTTCTGTTTGTTTCAATCACAATGGAAAATTGGTGGCTGCAGGAGCAACAGATGGGATGATACGTCTTTTTGGTACTCCTCTCCCATTTCTGTTCTTTTGGAGTTACTTCTAGCTGAACCTATCATGCCACCAAGTTGTGTGTATATCTATGGGTCCTCACCCTTTGACCTCATTTGTTTGCAGATATGAATGGCTGCCTACCCATCACTGGGTGGCCAGCTCACGATGGCAGTGCAGTAAGTTGCGTAAGATTTGGCCACGATCATTCAAGTATATTTAGTCTCGGGAGTGATGGCAAAGTAGGCATTGCTTCACTGTCCTCCACCATGTTAAATTTATGGCCTATCTCTTTGCATATTGCCTTTTTCTGTTAAGCTCCAAGTCTTTGTAAGTGTTTTCAGTGGCTGTCCTGACTGGAAAGGTCAGGACTTTTAATATGTGTGTCATTGATGTGTATGTGGTTATGTGCCACCTCATAACACTTCAGCTGTCTGCATTGCACCGTGTAGCGCTTCCACTAGTATGTAATCTTGTCCAAGGTCACAACGGTCCGCTCTTGCCATGATCATGTCTCAGGTTTTGGAGTGGAGCCTGCACAATCAAGGCCAGATATTGCAGTCCCACGATGCGAGCATGTATGCTGTTTTTGTCCTCAACCTGAATCACTTCTGTCAAGCATTAAGTACATGAAGTGTTTATTTGCAAGTGACATGTCATTACACATGGACTCGAACATCTTCTCATTTTCATTGACGGACCCCAAATGGGAGTTCGCGAACTGTTGCTAAGCATAGCTTGACCTAATACCAGACTATTGCCATTATCGACAGGTTCTGCTCTATGGATGGTTCCACACTTCCTAGACACGAAATGGCCTTGGATTCTTATGGGAAAAGTCTACTGTTGTCATCAAATCTCCGAAGTGCCCCTTTGTTCAAAGTAAGTGATCTTTTCCCAGAATGTTTTTTTTTTTTCCCCTCGATAATACTAGCAGCAGGTTTGATACTTAATTTTGCAGTTTCCATATCCAATGCGATCTTTTTGTTGAATGTATGTTAAGTTGTTTTCCAACTGTGGCGGTGTAGTTCAATGGAACCAGTCAAGCGTATAGGACTCTTGACCACAACGGAGGAGTTACTTCTGTGGATTGGCATCCATTATTGCCTATGTTTTTGACCGGATCTTCTGATCATTCTGTTCGAGTCACCTCCATACTGTAACAGTGAAAACGTAGGATTGTAGTTTTCAGAATTTCAGAATACTTTTTCTCTTATATGCGTTCTCTGACTTCAGTAGAAGGTTACTATTGCTTGTGATGCTTGTGAGTATTGTCTCAACGATATCATATGGAGATCCTTCTTGCTTAGTTTTAGTCAATGCTAAGGCCGATTGAAAGCACAGCGATGAGTTGTTTGATACGTACATTTGAAATTACTTTCTGAGCAAGTTTTGCAAGTTACCCGTAACGTTTGAGCCCGAGCTTAGTCTGCAGTATGACTGCAGCAGAAGATTTACAAATTGTTTGCTTCTGACCCTAAGTTTGGCGAGAAATGGTTTTTCTCTATTGACCTTGATCTTGATTACGGTCAGTCCAAAGAGTTTTTCCTCGGTGTTCCCTCATTCTTACGAAGTTGATTTTGCTTTTATTTGAGCTTCTCAAGTCCAGAGAATGTTATGATGCAATATGTTGACGAGGTTTTAGTTAGCCATACGTTTTCCTCAGACATCCCGCCGAAAGAAGGTATCAAATTCATCAATCTTCATTCTTCTTGAATATTATGAAGTTTTTGCAGCTTTTATCGGTCAGACACCCGAGGTCTTGCATAATCCGTTGTAACATGCAGTTGTAATTTCAGATATGTTGTATAAAATCAGTTTCGACCCTAGTTCATGGTATTTACCAACGAGTTTACCTTAGACAACTAAGCCACTAACTCACCAACATTACGAATACAAATCCTCAGTAAAGTATGACTCAAAATAGCACTGCATTGGGGTTTGGATCATGCTAGTGAGTTCAGAAAGAACTCGGATTTCACAGGCACAGCGGTGTTGGAGAATAGTTTCGCTCCCATATGAGCAGGAGAATAGTTCAGCAAATAGGGGACATGAGTTTCGTCCTCTCCCTTGTATTATAAGATGCTATATGGTTCCCCATCTTCCTCTTGTCATTCATATGCGGATCTTGAAGCAGACAAGTTCAGCGAGGGCTAGGGAGAGGTTTGAAGTCTGGTGCACCTTAAACCCCGTCCAGTTTCTCTGAGAGACCAGTATCTCACTCAAGCTTCTAACGGTAAGTTTCATCTTCCATGAATCAATCCGAAAGGATAACTTTGTTGCCTCTAGTATCATGCACCTGAATCTGCCAAGGTGTAGCTGGTTTCTCATCACTTTTCTGAGTCTATACAACTTTAAGAAAAACTCGGTGATATTACATGATGTAGCTACCTTTTCCAGTGTACTTTGGCAACATGCCTGCATACTTTATGATCTTACCTCTAGGCGAGGTTTCCAGAATCAAATTATAAAGAATCAAATTATAAAGTTTTGCAGCTGTTTCGCTTCCAGCTCGGTCGGGTGGATGATTCTGATCCCATATTGCCGCTCTATGTGGGTCGGGTAGCATGGATGAACATTGATCAATGCTCCAGTGGTAATAGCGGTATTCTGCTTGTTTCACCAACTTTTGCATGTCGAGTTTCCGTAGCTTGTATGAAAATAAGATTTCGCACAAACACAGGAAGAAATGTACATGATCCAGCATTTGGTCACCCCAAGTTTAACTCATAAGATATCTGACGGATACTCAGATAGGTAACTCAGATTTGCAATTTTCTTCAAATTCATCACTCAGCACTTGCAAGCTAGACTTTAAACGTTCGAAACATCAATATTAAAACTTAGCAAATTAAAGAGTAATTTGCGTTTGTTAAGAATCAATTTCTAAACGACTTGTAGCAATCAACACAAAGGAATATTCCAGTATAATAATCAAACTGAAATAACGTAACGATTCTTTGAATACAACCATGTTACAATCTTTGCATGTGTATTTTGTTTTATTATCGCGATATCATAAAGAACAATGATTTATATATGATTGACGAGTTCAGGAATAAAAGAATTGATTTATATTTTAAGTTTGCTAACAGCCCAAGTTAATTCAGAATGATTCCAATTATACTTTTTATAATTACATGAAAAGAATACTCAATCAATGAAATGAAATACATATTTAATTATCATTAAAACTCATTGAACATAAAATGAAACATCTAGATAAATAAAAAGCATTTGAATCATATGACTCAAAAACTAATATAATTATCAAGTTTTTAACTTTGTTATTATTTCATGCATTCAATCACTTGAATTTTTAAAATTTCTTATTTGAATAAAATTTATATTAAAATTTCTGTCCTTGTTTAAAAATTTTAAACAAAGACAGAAATTTTAATATAAAAAATATAAAAATTTAACGATAACATGATGAAAATATATTATCTAAAATTATATATTTTCATCATGCTTATTACATGTTGCATTTCATTCTAATTTTTTAGTTTATGAATTTTCATATATTAATGATTATAATATTTAAATCTAAATTTTATTCAAAAATGCAACAAAAGTTTTAAATGAATTGCATTTCTAACAATAATTTTAAAACTTGATTACTATAAAATGTACAATGTATATTTTGTTGATGATGTTATGTGATATAAAAATCACATCATCATCAACAAGGCCTATATATCATGACTAACAAGGATATCTATCTATTGAAACTTGCGATCAAATTTTTATCTTGCTGTCATAAAATCAAATCATGTATTTTATTTGACATATGAAGATAAACTGTTTATATCTTGATGTAAAGAGATTTAATAGAGGATTGATATGAGTGAAAAATAATTTACATTATTAAAAAAAGTTTGACTATAATGTGTAATCTTTAAAACCTTAAAAAGTACTGTATGATAATTGTTGAAATACTCTTGTATATGTGTGATGTGATACTTTTGAAAATCTTACCATAATATCCAAAAAAGTTGTTGGAAATCATCTAATTGTCTATCTTGTCACAATACATCATCACGAAATGCATAGGCACATGATGTATGAAAATGGAGTTAGATGTATAAAATAGATAAATCTTACTCTCTCTTTGGTAAAAGTGTTTTGCTTTGATTTACCCTTGAATAAAGTAAAACTTGCCTTGAATAAAGTAAAGGATGTTTTCCATAAAAGTTGAAAAAAATGTTTGCATATTGTAACTTTGCAATTTGAATATCGATAAACTTGACGATGACAATGAATGAACAAGGTAAGTGTGAGTGTTGTATACTAGAGAAAAATTATTCATGAGGGAGTGTATAATATCAAGCTCTCATCCAAAAGAAATTTCTGATAGGTAATGAAGTAGGGACATAGAGTTATGCTGTATGAAATGTGATTCTTCAAGTGTATGGTAGACTTGAAGAGAGGGAGAGAGAGAGAGATGGAATTCAATTTGGAATATGTACAAAGTCATAAATTATTGTGTTCATTGTGGGAGTAATGTTCAACTTGTAAGATAGATGATATCACTAATGCCATATGTTAAAGTTATTGTGCACACATACATATCACATCACAACATACATTGCTATCATCAAACATCACAATACATAGATCGTCATACACCAACACAAGTGTAACACAATAATTTTTCTAGTCTCAAAACGTCTACAAGAACACTCCCTCATAACCATAACATAAAAGAGATATCAAAGTTGAGCCAAATCCACTTTGAGCTTGAGAACTCAAGTTCCAAGCACTAGTTACTATCCACCATAGCCACATTCTCAAAGGCTAAACTTCAAAAATTGTACACCAAGGAGCCCTTATTCAAACTCTATCCCTTGAGCCTAAGTTTGCTAATGGCAATGTTGGCCCTAACAACGTTAACTAGTGCAAACAATGTTAACTGCACTATAGGCTCTAACTGATGTATTTGCTTCTACATACAAGACCTATCTAACAAGGGGTTTTGCTACATAAATCGTGATAACTTTCATGCATATACATATTGCATCACAACATATGTCTCTGTCACATCAAACATTACTCTATGAAAGAATGTTGCCCTTTGAAAACACATTCTAACCAAAACATTAGGGATATCCAAATCCAAGACTTGACTTACTATCGATAAAAAAGCTATAGGTAAGTCTTGATCTCTACTATATAATAAAAAGTAGGATGAGAATGAGGTTAGGGATACTTGCTGGCTAAAGAGATAATCTATGCTCAATCACGGTTGTTGGATTTAATAGTCTTCCTAATGAACTTTCTCCAGGCCCAACTTTCTAGGTCCTCTCTTCACAATCTAAACAACTCACTCTACTATATCATCAGCCTCATGATGATCTCTTAAGATATTATGATGATTGATCAACGTTTGATCACAGAAAGCTTGAAACTAATCCAAAAACTCAATACCTTGATCAGTCAACATCTCCGTTGGTGCATCAAATCGACTAAGCACTAAAGCTAAAAACACATAATTTGTTTCCTCACTTGACTTGTCAAAAAATGTCATCAACTAATCCACTTGGAAAAATGCTCTATCATGATCAGTATATATCAATGACATCATATAGTCAATGATAAAAGTTTTGCAAAATCCAAGCTCCAATGATAACCAAGTTCCATAATTGGTAGGGGATGTACATGTGGTGTAGGAGCATTGAATGACGTCTGAACATGATCACATACCATAAATCTAGCCATAAACTGATGCAACTTAGTTTTCATATCTCTCCACCAATGATGACTTTGAAATAAGCTATGTGTCCACTTCATTCCAAAATGATCTAACTCCTCATGAGAATATTTGACAAACTTCATTCTCTAAGATGCAAGTGACACAACACAAATGCTGCCATCTACCCATATACAAAGAAAGTGTCTACCTTTGCATATGAACCATCAAGCTCTTTGCAAAAATTGATCCTGCTCCTTGACACTCAAATTTTCCACCAAAGCACATGTATGAAAATACTCTAACACCACCATGTCATCATGGATATCTCATCTTACCACCAAACCGTGCTCATTCTCAACGTCCAAGGATAACATATCTACTCTCTAACCCAATAGAATATTCCATAACTCTCAAGAGCCAACATACTCAAAAAGGTATATGCATATCAACCTGACATCATCTCCTCATCAGTGTTACCGTGCCATTGTAACCAATCTTGATTAGCTATAGTTAGTTTAGCCAAATCTTATATTGGTCATTTGATCACTAAAAAGGACAAGATAGTATGGTGTATGATAAAAAAAAAAGAAAAAGGTAAACTTTGGCTTGTAACAAAATGACAAGGATTACTATGCATTGGTGGATTGGATTTGGGTGCTAGATGTCTTTTAGAAATTGGTTAGGATACAATAGTGACATATGCAACCTACACATGTTAGCCATGTGACATAGTTTAGATTTTGGACTATATAGTATATAAAGCAAGGGGAGGTCTGAGAAGACATCTCATCTTGAAAGCCATTTTAGATAATTGCCTTCAATGTTTCAATGCTTAAGGTTGCTATGATTGTGGTTCATCCCTCTTGGAAGAATAATCTTATTTGGTACTATAATTTGAGGAGAGAGTGTTTGTTAGAGATATGAAATTTCATCTTGAAGGAGAGTTTCCCCAATGCATGCATTCAAGCCTTATTTAATGCATTGATGAAGAGATGTGAACCTTATACAATCATAGAGAATGTGTTTTTTCATAAGGATCAGATGGGTAACTTAAAAGAGCTTTCGTTTAGTTGTGTGATAGTTTTGCTCAGCTGCCACCAGCTTTTTGAGAGAAGAAAACAACTGCATGATATCCATCCTCCCAGTTCTGTTGTAGAATTCTACCCATTAATGTACCTACTGCATTAGTAGCCAACTTAAATGGTTGATTAGGATCATACCACTTGAGAATAGATGTATGCAAGAGAGCATCTTTCAATGCTTGAAAGTTTAACTCTTGTGCCGTTTTCTATCTCCATTTTGATCTTTTTTAGAGCATAGATGTTAAGGCTTGAGCAAGGCGGAAAAATCTTTAACAAATTTGAGATAAAATCCGATAAAATCAAAAAAAAAAAATTCAACTAAGTTTGATTCTTCTGGTGCTATCTACTTTTATCTTACCTATATCTTCTCACTCATCACTTGAATTCCCTCTTTTGTGACTTGATGACCTAAAAATCTACTTTTGATTTTCCAAAATTTATATTTTGAAGCTTTGGCATATAACTTATATTCTTAAAGCATTGAAGTATCTCTCGTAAAAGATGTCTAAGATTTTACTAGAAACCCGAATATCATCCAAAAAGACAATAAACAATTTGTCTAAATAAGGAGAAAAAATATCGTTCATCAATCCCATGAATGTTGCAGTTGCGTTAGTGAAACCAAAAGTCATCTTTAGATACTCAAAGTGACCATACCTATTACTTAAAAGTTATTTTGTGAACATCTTCATCATCAATTTGCATTTACTTCTTGTGTTTGGATTCCCTCCATAATGGCTTCTTGTGTGTGCGTCATGCTAGATTTGTGTGGGCGTACGCTATCGCTACTCAAATCCACTTGGTGAAGTACTTTACCCATGAAGTTGACCAAACAAATCATCTATTCTAGACAATGGATACTTTTTTTCATCATTTGTTGATTCAATCCATGTTAATCAATGCATAATCTCATACTCCCATCCTTTTTCTTCACAAACAACACAAATGCCCCATAAGGTGAAATGCTTGATTGTATGAACCTTTTCCTTAATATCTCCTCCACCTAAACTTTACATTCCTCCAACTCGTTTGAAACCAAACGATATGGAGACTACAAGTTGATGTGATATTGAATATCACCTCTACATGGCTCTTAGGTAACAATCTTGTCGATAAATCATCTAAATATATATATTTATACTACGTAATAATATCAATCAATGAGTCCGAATGTAAAGATTATTCTTAGAACCAACAACATCTCTTATAAGTCCCAAGAAACATACATCACCTCTAGAAATGACGGTTTACCAATCACAAAGAGATTTAATCTTCTATTTTTGAGATATGATTCTATCTCCATAAATATCCATCCATTATTTTTTACCACTTTACTTTTCAATCTCCTACGGATTGTATTGCTCCATTCATGACATTCCTAGAATGACATCATATCAAGCAATCTGATTCTCTTCATTCAATATCTTCCTTGTTCATATGGCTAATTATGCACTCCGTGCTAATATTTCTATTGGTTCAATTTGTTTGTCTAGTAACTCCACTTCCTTTTGCATCCTTTATCAAAAGCAATCCTAATTTGATTGTTGGGAGTACAATGAGAGAGATTTATTTTTATTTTTATGCAATACTATGACTATTTGGGTGTTACAATGCAGTATGAATGAAAAATCGGAGATTCCATTCATAATAGGGTAAATATTAGCACTCAGGAATTAGTGAATTAGGATTGCGAGAATAGTTAGGTCTAGGAGATTTCAACGTTCTTCGGAAAAAACTGCCACTTCAAATCTAGGAACAAGCTGACAGCATGAAGTAAGTGTAACAAGGGCGTGGCTTAGTAAGGAGCACGAAGAAGAAAGTGCAAACTTGCTAAAGATTACAAGAAACTATCCGAATGACCAGTGTTAGGAAGCTATACATGGGAAGAGTAAGACCTTCCATACCAATGCTAGAATGGACGGCGAAAGACGCCTTATGGTGGAAGAATTTGGGAGGCGCGTTCTTATAGTAGCATTGGGATTATGTGTATTTGGAGCTTTGTGAAGAAATTCGTCGGGGAAAAGCAACCCATCAAATTGGAGTTCGCGGACGAATAGAATTATCTTATGCAGCCCCATGGGCAAAGGTATTAGAACAAGATTATGCAACGGAGAAAGATGGATTGGATTGGGAAGGTAAGCTTTGTATACATGGTTTGATTTTGACAAGATTAAATGGTTGGATCTAAGGGAACAAAAAGGTATAAATGGATATAAAATTGATTTAATCAAGGATGATTTTCATCAGAAGGTCACCTTTACCTTAAATTTTCTTTTCTCCATAGAGAACTATTTATGTGAGTATGCATAAAGTCAGTATTGTGGAAGGATTTGTCGGAATGTCCATTAAAGTCCATTGGGGTGAGATCTTAGCCAAATTGAGGAGGAAGTCTTTGGAGAAATAGGTAAGTAGTATCTACAAAAAAAAGCCCACCTGAAGTGCGAGTGTGAAACTTCTCCAAGGATCACCACCGAAGGTGAAGCGAAAAGATGGGTCAAAAGGAGAAAATGGCACCGAAGTCCTCAAGGCCGAAGGTCCAAGCAACAAAGGAGGACATAGTGCTTGAGCCCTTATCCTCCGTATTGCAGCCTTGACTCAAAAGTTGGAAACTTAGTGGTTTTGATGTTAATGGAGATTGGAGAATTGGCTTTGAATTACATATGTGGTGGAATCCATAGGAGGATGATTACATGGGGATAATTCGGATCATGAACCGCATAGCTATAGGGAAGCACGATCAGACAAAGATATTGGAGTAGTTGATCGAGAGCTTGATTCATATAGAGAAGGATGTATGAGAAAAGGAGGAAGCAATACAAGTAGTAAAGACATCCTAGCTGAAATCTGTCAAATTAAGGGAGCGGAAATCATCTTCGTAGAAAAGAAGAATGAGAAAATCAGGATAAAGGTAAGTGAACCAAAGAATTGTTTTAATGAAGTGCACGTAGAGAGATCCGCTCAATTGGAGTCCCTTGCAAGCAGGTGCACCAAGTATATTTTTTCCTGATGTGATGAAGTAAAGCCACAACGGTTTGAAGCGATGAACAATCCGGATGACTTGAAGAACAAGAAAAAAAATGTATAAGGATATTAGACGAGAGTGCAGGGAGGCCTTGTGAATACAGAGACAGAGATTGTGGTTGATTTTCAAGAGATATAACTCGGATTCAACGTTTTTACAAGGGAGATTGAGGAACCATGGGATGATCCGATGATTGGTCGAATTTGTAGGAGGAAAAAATCCGTGTCGTATGAAATAATGATATGTGTAGGTGATGGTTAGGGTAGTTAGGAGTAGGAGTAGTATAAAATCAGCCTTAATGTAGTGTTGAGGGTCCCCATTTCTAGATTGTTTAGAAAAGAACACAATTGTGTAGTCAAGGTAAAACAAACTCTTCAAAGTGATGACAAGTTCTCCGTGCAGGAAATAATCAGCTGTGGAATCCTAAGAAATTAACAAGGTTTCGATTTGAGTCTGAAGTAAGAAGTGGCGTCCCATAAGAACTTCCAAGATATTTTCCTGACTCACTACTTTGACCTTGTAAATGGAGGCCCTCTCTCTTAGTAAAATGAAAGCATTTTTGTATTTCCTACGTTAACGACGAGATTGAATGATCTTGTGTGTAACATTTTATGAGAATCAACTTCGTATTTAGTGTAACATTGGAAGAAGTTCTCCGAGTCTTCGGAATAAGATGTTCAGAGTAGTAAAGAAGCCTAAACTCACTTTTTTTTTTCTTAGTGTAAAGTTTAGCCTACCATTCCCTTGAGAACGAATCTAAATTACTGCAATTCATTTCAAAGTAATATGAGTAGTACATTACAATTGCAACAGATCATGACAAAAAATTATTATGCACTACTCACATCACTTTTAGGTGTATTGCATTAGTTTAGATTCGTTTACAAGGAAATGGGTTACTAAACAAGATAGATTGGAAGCTAAAGATCGAGATTAGACTTCTTTAGAATTCAGTACATTGTGGTTTGAAAACCTGGAGGATTGCTTCAAATTTTACAGTTAACATAAAGACATTTCTCACATATCATTGCACAATAAAATTCAATCCAATCAATCAATGTAATAGATTAAAAAAATACTTCCGATTTAATGAGAGAGAGAGTCTCCATTTACAGAGGTAGATGGCGTTGTTAGGTGAATGCCTTTGAAAATCTCTTAGGACGGTCATCACTTGCGCTATCCTCAAGCCGAATTCATGGTTAGATTCTTAGGAATCCACACTCAATTGCTTCCACTAGAGCAGCATTCGTCATCAGATTCCAAAAAAATCCATCTACCCTAATTGCATAATTGTGGTCTTCCCATAACAATATGGGGATAGGATCCTCAGTTCTCCGCTAACTTGTTTATTATACTACTCCTACCCTGATTATCCTAATTGTCTCCTACATTGATCATCCTCTCTCCGAATTTGGTAGACCTTGGGTCGCCCAATCACGCATCGTGACCTCCGGGCTGACTCTCACTCGAGTTTATCCGATGGCTTTTTGGAAGCTCATCATGAATCTAGAAGGACTTAGTTCCACCCTATGACCATGACCCTATTGCTCATTCTTACACAAACTCTCAAAGTCCAAGCTCCATTATGCACATTATCACCAAGAGTAAGATATCACTCAAAAGGAAAGGGATACTTTGGCAATCAAAGTTTTCATTGAATCAAGGCTCCACTCCGATCATGACGTCTTCAAGAACCAAGCTCCCCAAAACTAAGATCACCACACTATCTTCTCCCAAAACTAACTTCCATTGAAAAACTACTTGAGAGGTGCTTCTCAACCTCTCTATTTATACTACTTAGAATCTTACCCTAGTAACTACAAGTAATCACCATGTAACTTCCTCTTACCAAGTTTAAACGAGGTAGAGATCACAAACCCCAATGAAAAGTGTACATGGCAACATGCAATTGGTCCACTTGGATCTTTTAGAAGCCCAACTACTCCCTAATTGACTTCTAGCTTACCAAGTCAATCTCGCCCCTAGATTTAAGGGTCTTCACCAAATCCAACCAATGAAAACTAGTCCAAGTCAAGGGAAATCAAGATACCCATGTGATGGAATCTATTCCTTGATTCCTACTTAACAACAAAATAGTAGTTCTCATCTACCACACCAAAAGTTACTCTATATTTTCCTCCAACTTAACCATAACTAGCTAAACATAGTCATGACTAAGATAAACTTAGGCACAATTTAGATATACTTACATTTTATCCTATATGTACAACCCTGGGTCTTACAGTACCAATCTCCCAAATGAATGTGTCAATTTCGGATTGCATCTTTGAATATCGACCACAATCTCTTGTTGATGTACTTGCAACACTTTCTTGTATATTCTCCCAATGGCTTTGTGCATCTCTTTTCTCTTGTCCTTTGAGTCACCAGGATTCTCTATCACCTCGAAAAATTTCTCCAACCGATGTGACTCTATTTTGTTGCATTGGACGAGGAGGTACTAGATACACCTGCTTGCATGGTTGAACTGTCAGCATAGACCACTGCCTAGGAGTGTTTGCCCACATCCAAAAATACTCTCCACTGTGAGATGTGAGGGCCTCTCCACTCCGTCATATGCTCGCAATAAAACCTCCATTGGAAGAAGGTTTGTCCACCATATACTTGGGCCGGTGTGCACGAGATCCTACTCATTTGCATCCAAAGAATCTTCTTTGGTCAATCCATGACCGCACGTGATGTGCACTCATCATCACCCGTGCACATGGATCACCCAACAAGTGAACATTCTCCAAAATGTATGCCGGATAATAGGTTTGATGTGATTGGAGAGAACGTAACACACGTAACATCTCCCAAAACATGCAAGAACGTGGATCTTATAGCCCATGACCATAACCAGCACGTGTGTGTCCATGACATAACCAAATATATGGTGCCATGCCGAGCAAGGTCTTGTGTCCCCAACAACAAAATATATGATGGCAAGGCATGCTGATATCCTTGAACTGCCAACACGGGTAGAAGATCTGGGTATCTCCGTACCAACTGTGCCACATGACGTAATGAGACGCGTCTTGCAATCTCATCTCGCTCCACATACAAGTATCGATGTACTCGTATGCCAGACTGCAAAACAACACCCAAACCTGTGCTAATCCCTCCAAACAGATCCAGCACACATATAACCTCCTCTGGATACTACCAAGCAATAGACGTTGTATCTAAAGGTGACAACATAATGCAAGTAGGAATAACTTCCGGAGTAAAAGACTCACTCCAAGCTTGATGTATGAGCTGATCAGTTATTTGTTGTAGCTACATACATGAAGTACATAGTGTTCCATCCAACGTGGATGACACTATTCCACTAAGACTTGGCATGATAGCCACATCCTCTCAACCATGACTATCATGAGCATCCATGTTACCCTCCAACAAATCACCATGCAAAGTAACACTAGTACTGAAGGCTGCAACATATGCCAAACCTCCACTTGGTAAATGCCTAGAACCGGTAATGAATCGTATAGCTAATCGACTCACGTAGCCCTCGCCAGATTACCAACCTGGCCGATAAGAGGCTCTCTTCTCCCAATAATCAATGCAAAATCCCATCGGGTATAACACTGCCGCACCCACCAATACATCATAGGACTCTGCAAGTGTAACCACATCATGTGCTCGCGTTGTAGAGCTATCCGTGACATGATCCGGTTGCACTTGCACAATCAATCCCACCCGAGTGATGTATGGTGACGGGGCATCACTAGAACCTTCAAGAGATGTCTGAATATGGAATGGACATCTCTCCACATCGGTCTTTTGTTAACCAAGACCAAGTAGTGCATCCTTAGCCAACATAAAGGGTTGTGCACCAGAATCCAACAACACACGTTGAGGTCGATAAACCTTTCTTGAAGGTCTGACCAAAGACTCCAGGTTTTTGCTAGCTACTATCCACCATAGCCACACTCTCAAAGGCTCAACTTCAAAACTGCCCTCCAAGGAGCCCTAATTCGAACTCTACCCCTTGAGCCCTAGCATCCCTAACGGTGCTGTCGGCCCTAACGGCAATTCCAGTGCGAACGGCGCTAACTGCACAACCGGCTCTAACTGTTGTATCTTCTCCTTCATACACGCACCTACCTAACTAGAGATGCTACTACATAAGTCGTGACATCCTCTATATTCACATCTTCATTGGACAAACGAGTTTCCAATTGTAACTCCTTCTTCTCTTGAGGAGTCAGCCTAAGAATACATATGCACTAAGAATGAGCACATATAAATCACTCCCTTATCTTCTCCTCTTAATTTCACGGTCATTGCCTGCACATTTCAAGCAAAGATCTTGCCCCAATTGATCTTAATGGATCCCCTAACGAATACTTCCATAATGCGAACTTTGTGCTTACTTACATAGGTAGTTATCTACATTGAAAACAATTGGTTCAAAGTAAAAGTGTCCTTTCAGCTGACATTTGTGGGGAATGAGAATGAGCAGCTCAAGGTTGAGGTGTGTGAGTTGAAGCGGCACCTAAATCAAATTGATGTTCAGAGATTTGGCTGAAGAGGCTGACCCACAAAGTTTAAAACCCGGGGTCGGCCAAAGCGGCATTACCCACATTGTGGAATTACCCAGCTTCCCATGCTTACTGAGAGGAAGGACCTGGACTTGTATGGGATTCTCGCTTGTAGCGGTTGGTGGAACCCAACGCTGAAGAGGGAGAGCGAGCTATGGGGTTTTGTACCAGTACTACAACAGTACCTACATTGTTAGAGGCATCACGACGTCAGGTGTTGGATCAGGCTATGGACCTGAACTATTTGACATGGATTGTGAGCCTTGGTTTGGTGACGACATGCGATCCACATGTATGATTGCAAGACCATTAGTAAAGCTCTTTGCCTACCGAGATGGTGGAGGCAAAAGTCGGGGCGAAAATGCCAAGATCTCATCCTTGGTCTTATGGGGATGTTAAGAGAAGGAGAGGTAGGGTATTCTTTAAGTATCCTTGGACTTTTTTTATGAGCAGCGGTGGTTACCACTTTACATCTTTGTGATACAACACAAGAGGTTACAATTACAACAGCAAGAGTTGTTCACATTGAGATAGTGGGCACAGTGGTATGAGAGTAAAAAAGCTTTACGCTCAAGAGGTTACCATTTAGCAACTAGATACGCCGTCTTCTATCTCTAGTGTTGATGGAGAGAAGATTTTTTTGATATTGAGATTGGTCCCAAAGTGGAGAAGAAGAAAGATGTAGGGTGTGGAGGTTTTGAGGAGTTTAAACCCTGTTTTGCCTTTACTATGAAGGATTTAGGATGTTTGAAGGGACAGCATACGGATTGACTTGACAAGGTGATGCACCAGGTCTTCCATCGTCCCTATCAATATAGTGATATGGAGATCTGATCCAAAGTAGGTGTCAAGACCTTCTTGAATTTGGATTAGTGGAGATATCATATGAGTATGCCTACCTTTATGGTGATGCCGATCCAAAAGTATATACATGGCAATTATACATATAGAGCATGTGTGATGACTACCCGATCTATCAATCGCTGAGACAAAATCTGATCGATATGCTAAGCCTACGAGGAGATCTTTGATCTGATTGGACATGCAAAAGGTTTTGGTACATTGGTTCTGAGCCGAGATATCATCGATTGCGGATTGAGATGAGGATAAGGCCAAGAGCAGTCTTTTGGGCAATTGATTATAGCATGGCAAGGATGTGTTGTATTAGTGGAAAGTTCTTACCATTTGGATTGAAGAATGCACTTTGTTGAGTTCCAAAGAGATATATAGGATCCTAACAGACTTGATTGTGCTTTCGAGCCTACATCGATGATATTTTGGTGTATAGTCTTCTGATGTGGGGAGCATGAGATACATTTGGCGGAGGTATTTGAGCGACCAGTTGCTCATGGCCTCAAGTTGCATCCTAGAAAGTGCAAATTCTTTCAGGGAGTAAGTAGAGTACTTTGGTCATACCATATACCCATGAGCATTGGGAGTTGACAAACCAAGGTAGAGGCAATCTTGCGTATTCCACAACCCTTAGATGTGAGTAGGCGGCAAGCCTTCCTTGGACTTGCAAACTTCTATCGTCGATATAATGCGGGGTTTTAGCATTATTGCCAAAGCCTTGACAAAATTGACAAAGCTAGATCAAGAGTGGAGTTGGGGAGATGAACAAGAGAGAGCTTTTGTTGAGCTCAAGGGAAGGTTGACATATACTATTTTGAGGAGACACTGAGATTAGATGTTTTTAAGTACTATCTTGATTGGGTATGTTGGGTTTGGGAAGGCGATGCTTACCCAACATGATGATGAGGGGAAGGAGTTTGTAGTGGCTTATCCATGTCGTTCCAACAATGCAGCGGAGTCGAAGTATAGTTCTTATGAAGGAGAATGTTTGGCAGCTGTTGTTTGGGCGGTGGCTTTTTTTCAGATGTTATTTGTTTGAAAACTCTTTCCACTCTCATCACGATCATCAACCATTGAAATGGTTGATGGAATCAAAAAATTTCTACGTGAAAGCTTGCACGATGGGCTCTTATCCTATAGGAGTATGATTTCACGGCTGTTCATAGACTTGGGGTGGTGAACCGTGATGCAAATGGGCTAAGTCGATATCCATGTACAAGTCAAGTTGACGAAACTGGGGCTCGATGGCACAGTGATATTGATGAGGAGATGGTGCCGGGTTGGCATGCATACGCCTTTTGAGTATGTTGGCGCTTGAGAGCTATATGATATCTCTCTTGGGTCAGAGAGCAGATATGTTAGTCTTGGACGCTAAGACTGAGGACCGTTTGACGGCAATCCGAGACATCCATGGTGACATGCTGGTGTTGGAGTATCTTTGTACATACGCTTTGGGCAGCACCTTGAGTGCAAAGGAGCGGATCGAAGTTTTATAGAGAGCTCGACGGTTCAGATGGAAAGGTAGACATCTTCTTCGAGTATGGGGAGATGCAGCGTTCGTGTTGTGCCACTTCCATCTCAGAGAGCACAGTTGGTCAGACATGCTCATGAGGAGTTATACTATTTTGGAGTAAAGCGAACATATAGCTTACTTCAAAGTCACTATTGGTGGAGAGGTATGCAAACTGAGGTGCAACAATTTGTGGCCAGATGTATGGTATGTGATCGTGTTCGAGCATCATTCAATGCCCCTACACCACAACTACATCCTCTACCGATTATGGGACTTGGTTATCGTTGGAGCTTGGATTTTGCAGGACCTTTGCTATTGATGATACGACATCATCGATATGTGTTGGTCATGGTGGAGCATTTTTCCAAGTGGATTGATTTATGCCCTTAAGGTACAAGTCAAGTGATGAACAACTTATGCGTTCTTAGTCGGCAGTGGTGCCCGATTTTAAGGCACCACTTGAAGTGTTAAGTGATCAAGGTCAACGAGTTTTTAGGCGAGTGCGGGTTTTGTGTGATCAAGCGTTGATCGATCATCATACCGCCTCAAAGAGATCATCCCAGGGCGATGGTCTAGTGAGAGAGAGTTGTTTGGAAGACGGTGAAGAGGACTGAAAAAGTTTGGCTAGGAGATCAGTCATTTGGGAACGGCCCGTCCTACCATGGTTGGCCATGGGTTATCGATTTAGCCGGCAAACATCTCTAGCGTCATTCTCAATCGCTTTTTTATTATATGGTAGAGATCCGCACTTTACCGCATTTATCCGTCGAGAGTCAAGAAGTCTTGAGCTTGATAACCCCTGATGTTTGGGTTAGGGTGTGTTTTCAAAGGAAGAACTCTTCCATAGAGTCATGCCCATGGCATTTGAAACCTAGTTATTGCTCATCATAGAGATATGGTTTTATGTTATGCTACCATCCCAGAGATGAATCGACCTTCAATTTGCAAATTTCATATTGGTGATTACGTTCTTTGCGGCGAGAAGTGCAGGCCACATTGGATGTTACAACCGGGTCGCATGATTCAACGTAGCGTGAGTTTTTTTACCGGAGTTTTGGTATTGGAGGGTCGTGGTAGTGTGATTTGGAAGGATCGTGATGCGTATCAGGCGTCGTGCGTCACCTTCCAAACATTGATGGTATTATGGATCCAAGCCCCAAGAATTGCACGTGCATGCTTGGGATGTCTTATGTTATGTGGATCGGTGGTGGAGGCGGCCAAAGTATGTTGATTTGTGATTCTTGTTCGAAGGATGGCATATGTCATGTTTGACACCTCCTCTCAATGTGGTCTTCGGTGGGCGGTGGAGATGTCCTCGGCGCGTTTACGCAGGCCGTCGTTACATGATATGGATTGTATATAGGCGACTAACGATGGAATATTGTAGCACCCGGCCTCGATCTTAGCCCCACGAAGGGCATATCATGTTATGGACTAGGGACATGGTGTTAGAGGGCCAACCGCCAATTAGGTTTGATTGTAAGGAATTCTGGCTGCGTTGGTACCCACTCGATACATGTGTTGTGATGTTTGATGTGACAACGTGTATGTTGTGATACAATGAGCAAAAAGCTTGACATTTGTCACGACTATGTAAGTAGCATCTCTAGTTAGGTAGGTGCGCATATGCAGAGCAGATACATCGGCTAGGAGGTTAACTGCAGTTAACACCGTTCTTGACCGAAATTGCCGTTAGCCGACAATGCCATTAGGGTACTTAGGGCTCAAGGGGTAGAGTTCAAATTAGGGCTTCCCTTTGGAATGCAATTTTCGAAATTGAACCTTTGAGAATGTGACTATTGGATAGTAGCTGTGGAAACTTGGAGTCTTTGAAACAAAGTGATTTGACTTGACTATAATCTCTTTATGCTATGATTATGAGCGGAATGTCTTGTTGGCGTTTGAGTTTAGAGAGAAGATTATTGAAATTACACATATGTAGGGAGCATATACATGTTTAGAGCCGGTTGTGGAGTTAACACTCGATCGAAATGAAATTACCGTTATGGCCAAAATGGCGCCATTAGGGTACTAGGGCTCAAGGGTAGAGTTCAAATTGCTGATCGCTTTGGAATGCAATTTTCGAAATTGAACCTTTGAGAATGTGACTATGGTGGATAGTAACTAATCGGAAACTTGGAGTCTTTGAAACACAAAGTGATTAACTATAATCTCTCTTTTATGCTATGATTATAAACAGAATGCGAAAACTGGGAACCTTTGAAACACAAAATGATTTGACTTGACTATAATCTCTCTTATAATCTCTCTTTTATGCTATGATTATAAATGATCTACGGAAACTTGGAATCTTTGAAACACAAAATGATTTGGCTTTGACTATAATCTCTCTTTTATCTTTATGATTATGAACAAAATGTCTTGTGGACGTTTTGAGAATAAAAAGATTATTGAATTACACTTTGTGTCGGTGTAAACTTCATCTATGTGTTGTGGCGTTTGATGTGACATCGATGTATGTTGTGATACGATATGTATGTGCACGACAAGGAGAATAGTAGTGGTTTGACAATGAGTTTGCCAAGATCAAATCCAGAAGAGGAAATGGCTCCGTCAACATAAGGGAACAAGATGCCTTCAGATGAGTGGAATCGGATGATGAAGATATTGAAGAGGAGGTGTTTGGAGATGGAGGATAAGTAAGGTCTACCGGGGAAGCTTAACTTAGTAACCTACAGGGAAGTCCTAGTGAGGCACTTCTCTCCAGGAATTGACGCCGAAAACAAAGAAGCAGAAGGCGAAAAAATATATATATTCAGTAACCAAAGTCCTAGTGAGGGCTTCTCCAGGAATTACGGCCGAAAACAAAGAAGCAGAAGGCCACAAAAAAAAAAACATCCAATGCCGAAGTGGTCTAAGCCAAAGATGAAGGTAATCAAGGAATATGCGAAAACAAAGAGGCAGAAGGCGAATAAAAAAAGCATCCAATGCCGCAGTGGTCTAAGCCAAAGGTGAAGGTAATCAAGGAATATGTGGTGCCAAATCCTTTATCCCCAGTGCTTCCGCTCGCTCCAGAAGTTAGAGACCATGATGGAATCCCAAAAATTAGCTCGAATTACATAAGTGGGTGGGATAAGGAGGTAGTTGGAGGTAGTTTGGATTCTGACGGAAAACATGCTCAGTCAGATACCACTGCTCAGCTGACGGAAAGTACATTCACTGGAGTGGTCGCGTTGAAAAGTGAGTTATGTGTAGCTATAACTCCGAGCAAAAGAGTTTTCAGTAGTGTTTTCTAGGGTTATCAATGATCGTGAATTTAAGTTTTATCTCGCCGCCGTGTTTTCATGATCAAACCGGCTGTAAGCCATTGTCCGCTTCATCCATTATTCTGCTATCTTAAATTACACCGATTATCTCACGGTTTTGGCGGCCAGGATACTGCTCATACTCTAAAAATCCGAAGTGGGACCTCTCAGAATTTAAATTGCCGTGGCATGGCAGAATCCGTCCAGAAGATAACTGCAAGTTCAGTGCTCCACTAAGTGCCTGATAAAAGAGTACCCTACGACTCATATTGCAGCATGTCCACATTTACATTCAAAAATTCATCCTTCGCTGCTGACCACGAACGACCTTGAAACGGCATATGACCATACCAAGTGACCAGAGACAAAAAACCAGCAGTGATTCCACTGGTAGAAAAAAGAGGGCCAAGCTTAGGGCTAGATGCACTGCGTGCATCTAGCCCAATAGACATCCATGTTACATGTTCTGGGATAATGCTGATCTAAGGTACATAGCGGTCAAGCAACAAAAACCCATTTACGGCATCAGCGACTTACATCGAACGTAAAGCACCCCTAGCATATTTATTGGTCAAGAGCTGATAAACCCTTCTTAGTGCATATCCTTCGTTGTGAACCATTAGTCACGTGGTATCACACAGTCCAATATCGAGGGCACCTAAAGATGCGCCTCCAAGATGAGTTGATTCAGTCAACACTGATCTAAATGGTTGACAGCTTTCGAAAGGATCAGTATGGATCTTGCTGGAAACGGCTGATGAGCAGGTAATACAGATCTGTCTTCCTCCCAACAATGACACTTAACAACTGAACGCGCATCAGTCAACCCAATGTCATTAGAACTCTGGAAGAAAACTCGAACATACAATCATGTGCAGAGTTTTATTCTCAAACCTATAGTCCTCATGCCCCGATGGAATGAGCAGGTCCTCGTCATCACGAAGTCATCTCCTTAACAATCCAATGATTCAACAGGGGCACCAGAAAAGAGGCAAACTTAATGCACAAACTCTCAACTACCAGGTCAGTCCAGAGTAAGTGTACAGGTGCAAGCAAATAAGGGCTTCAACCACTATGTTTTTCTGGTGTCCTGAATATGACATGGTAAAAGAGCTTAGAATCTCCCCACATACAAGGTCAGAACAATGTGCTCTGAATTGGAGATAGCAACAGAAACAAGCCTCTCGAAAGTGACAACCCTTCACTAAAATGACAAAGAAAAGGTTCACACAGAAAAAAACTAACTCTTATATGTCAGTCCTTCATCGGATATACGTTGGGCTCGGGCTAAGACAACAAGAAGCAGCGTAACAAGACAACCCTCCAAAGCTGCAGCACAACGCTACATGCGACAGCAAGGATATTAGACTTCCCGATCTAAAAATTGAATACGGGAAGAGGACTGATGGGACAACTCGAAGTAACGGCCGACCACAATCTCGTGTTCCATGATGAGTTCTGTAACAACTGTTGCCACCTAAGTTAGAGTTGGCCCCAAGACGGACACTGACCTCTCGGTGTATATGATCAGAGGTGAATTCATAGAGATAGAGAGGATGACATGTACTTACTTGCTGTGTGTATTTCTGGCATGTGTTGAGCCGAAAATCCAAGATTCTACACTCAGCTGCTTATCAGCTCAGTGTCAGATCCTTCAGAATAATAATAAACAGCCAAAACTTACTCTATCAGGTTTCGATAATTGACCAAAACAGCATGCAACAAGAACGAGAAGATGTATACAGTACATAAAACTTCCCAAACCAGCCAGAAAAATATGTAAGGTGGGATTCAAAACTTCAGCGTAAGATCCACAAGGCCCATGCCTCTTCTGCCAAGCAATTCCTGCAAAGCCAAAATGTAGGCCTGTGTCAATGCTTGGAAGACCCAATTCGCTCCACCAATTACATCGGTCTCAATGAATGATGTCAGACAGAAACAGTGAACGAGTAGGAAGAAAGAACTTTCCTCAACAATGACATAGAATTACAGATTTGTCCTGTTCAAGTAGCTCCACATTGCCTACCTAAAAATGCCTATGCACTGTTATTCCAATGCTATGGGTCAGAAACTACAGATATTGTCCACCATCATAAGTGGTTCTTTCCACATAATCATAGTACAGAATACTTCCCAGGTTGTATTGTCACTGGAAGTGAAGTAGCTGCAGAAGTGGACTCTTCCAGGAGACGCTTCACCTCCGCTTTGGCTTTCTTAACAGAGGCTTCAGTAGGACCCTCAATGAACAAAAATAGTTTCCGCTCCCCTGGCGCAGGCACTTTTCCTGGTGGGAAAAACTGACCACGAGTCGTAATAGCGGCACCTGTCCATTCACTAATTTGACCCAATGCATCTTTGTGGGTGACCTTCCATCGCGCATGCTGGGGGAAGTCGTTGATCTCCAACTCTGCCTCATAGTGCTCAGGAATTGCTTCCGCCTGAATCTTGGCTAAATTATGCTGCAAGTTCAGAGCAGCTGCAAAAGCTGAGGCTCTGGCCGCACCATCGGTCATACTTCCAGGTGAGGCACCGGGAGGAAGACCCATGCCCAAGAGATTCATCGCTCCCATTCCTGGCATCCCCGTCATTCCAGCAGCTGCCATATTGGCCATACCAGCCATATTCATCATACTCATCCCCATACCTGGCATCCCAGCCAAATTGAGGCCCGGAAAACTCATGCCTAGGCTACCCGGCACAGTAAACTGTGTAGGCAAACCCTGGCTGGCGGCAGCAGCTTGAGCCATGGCAAGGGCAGCTTGAAGTTGTGGATTGGCAGCACCTAAAGCCGAAACTCCAAGAGATGGACCTGCCATTGACGTGATTCCCACCTTTGCGGCTGCCGCCATGGCGGCAGCATGGGCTGCTGCAGCCGCAGCTTGTGCGAGATCCCCACCAGCCTTCCGTATTCCATCGTCATCAGAATCAGAATCAGACTTCTCTTCATCTTCTTCAAATCCATACTCCTTAGCCTGAGCCTTCTTTGCAGCCTTCCGTGCTTCATCCTCCTCCTCATTGAATTTGAACCCACTCCCACCATAACCGCTGCCATGTACTTGTTCACTGCCCTGCTTCACCTTTGCCATAAAATCATCTGCAAGCTTCTTGAGATCCTCGGGAATTGGCTGTTCAGAAAGCACAAGTGCTTTGACTAAATCAGGGGCGTATCGCTCTTCTTCAACAGAAATAAAGGTCACGGCAACACCTTTGCGACCAGCCCTGCCTGTTCTCCCCACTCGATGCACATAATCCTCATAATGATTAGGAACATCATAATTGACGACAAGCTCCAACTCCTTGACATCAAGTCCTCTCGCAGCAACACTGGTGGCAATCATCAAATTGCAAACATTGGACTTGAAGTCCGCGAGCGTGGACTCCCGATCCGTCTGGTCTTTGGCTCCGTGCAAAGACAAGCACGGGTAGCCTGCCTTCAGAAGATCTTTGAATAAACTATCACACTTCTCTTGAGAATGAACAAATATCAAAATCTTCCCCTTTTCATACCACTCTCCAAGGAGTTCCAAGAGCCGCAAAAACCGTTCACTATCCGGGCGCACCTCCACTGTTTGAGTGATGTCTTTATTGGCAACACTCCGCCCTCCGACTTGTATTTCCACAGGTTTACTTAACACTTTTCTTGCTAGGACCTCTACTTGTCTTGGAAAGGTGGCTGAGAACAACACCGTTTGCCGATCAGGGCGTGTGTTTTGGACAATCCTCGTAATCTGCGGCTCAAACCCCATGTCAAACATTCGATCAGCTTCGTCCATCACAAGATAAGTCACCCGTCTCAGATTCATAATTTTTCCTGCGCTAGTACACAAGATGTCGATCATCCTCCCTGGAGTGCAGACAACGATCTCTGCACCTCTTTTCAAATCACTGATCTGCTGTGCGACACCAGAGCCCCCATAGACAGGAACGCAAGTCAACCCCATAATCTTCGAGAACTTTTTGATGTCACTGTAAATCTGCTGCACAAGCTCCCTGGTAGGTGCCATGATAAGTCCAATTGGTCCATCCCCTTGTGCAAGAGGAGGTTGGTCCATGATGTGTCTAAGCATTGGCAAAACAAACGCCAAAGTTTTCCCGGAGCCTGTCTTCGCAACACCAATACAGTCCCTACCGCTCATTATGATGGGAAGTGCTTGAGCCTGAATTGGCATTGGTTTTTCGAACCCTGCTTTCTTGATAACTTCCAAAACTCTGGCGCTCAGACCAGTCTGATTCCACGTCTTTATGGGCTGCGGCACCTCCTTCCCTCTTACTTTCAACTCTAACTCCCTCCGCAAAGCTATGACCTCCTCTGCCGGCATTCTGGATATTTCCTTCACTTCAATGTAAAAGTTCTTTCTGAAAGGAGCATACTGGACTTTAGAATGGTCGACGAGAGCAAGTTTCTCTGCCTTACTCTTCTTCACCCTTTTCATAAAATCGTCGTCATCTTCTTCACCCTCCTCTGGTTCGCCATCATCGTTATAGTCGTTATCTGAAGCTGAATCTTCACCAGCAATTATCCGGCCTGTGGAAAGTTTTGCTTCTCTCTTCACAGGTTTTCCCATCTTATTAAATACCTTCACCTCGATAGGTCGCTTCACGGCAATATCCTTTTGCCCAACACCTGTCCCAGAATCTGTAGGAGCGCTGAGCTTCTCCACTTCAGGAATGACCATGGCGTTCATGAATGCATCTAGTGGATCAACTTCATCATCACCAACATGCTTATCATCAGGTACATTCTTGTAGCCTCCATCGTCTTGACCCACCAGATCCTCATCTCTCAATCGAAGGGAGTCCTCTTTGCTCTCTGCCATTACAACGTCTCCATTCTCAAAAGCCATAACTTTAGTTGCGGCAGAAAATCCATCCTTGTTACCATCCTCGTCGTCAGAGTCGTCTCCCTCCAGTGTCCATGTCTTCCCATTAGCGAACCGCTCTGTGAAAGAATCTGTATCACCTCTCCTCTTACGTTCCTCTTCTTCCTTACGTCGTCTCAGTTCTTGCCACTCCTGCACTCTTCTCCTCCGCTTCTCCATCTCTTCGTCCAGTCTCCTCTGCTCCTCATCCAAGTCATTCTCTTCGCTTTCACGTCTGTGACCGCCTTCTGCCTCCTCATCTTTCCTTCTCTTCTTCCGATCTCTGTCCTTGTCTTCGTCATCCCCTTTCTCTAGTTTCTCTCGCTCTCTCTTCTCCCGCTCTTTTTCTCTTCTCTCCTTCTCTCGCTTTTTCTCCCTCTCCTTCAACAACTCTCTTTCCCTCTCTCTTCTTCTCTCCTCATCTTTTTCCCTCTCCCTGTATAGACCTGATCTATCTGGCCTCTCATGTTGTTCTTCCCTGGCCTTTTCCTTCTCCCTTTTCTCTTTTTCCTTTTCTCTCAACAATTCTTCAAACTCAGCTTCGCGATCCCTCCTCTCTTTCCTCTTCAATTTCTCACGCTCCTTCTCCTTCTCGCGTTCCCTGTCTCTCGATTTTGCCCTCTCTCTGTCTTTGTCCCTATCGCGATCCTTCTCTCGTGACTTCTCCTTCTCCTTCAGCCTCTCTCTTTCCTTCTCCGATAACAGCTCTCTATCTTTGCTGCGCTTCTCGTCCTTGTCTCGTGTCTTCTCCGTTTCCCTATCCTTCACCCTATCTCCATCCCTCTTTTCTCTTTCGCTTCTGTCTCTGGACTTCCCGTCATCCTTCCGCAACCGATCTGCATCTCTACCGTACTGCTTCTTGTCACCACTGTTATCCCGCTCATCACCGTCCTCAAAATACTCCCTCTTTCTCAAGTGCCGCTCTCGAGAGCTTTTCTTCGAGACGCCCAGTGATTCGTCGTCCAATTTGCCATTCGCACCCATTCTGCGCTGTTGACGCCTCTGCCATACACTCGCAGACCACCACAACTAATAGTCCCAAATTAATGGATGGTAGAAAATTCATCTGCTGTACCGACAACATAAATCGCGCGTCATCATCAGCCTAATGTCAATCAGAACCTTCACACACCCAACAACCCTGGATCAGTCTGGCGTGACAAGGAAGAATCGACTCAGGTTTTCTCATTAAGGCACAAACCCACCAATTTTTGGGAGTACCCAACAAGTAGAGTGCCTGAATCAAGCGCGTCCTTTGTCGATTCCGAAAGTTTCTTTCACCAGAACGAAAAAAATGCGAAAAATGGCGCCAAAAACTAGACCACTGACGACCATATAAATCTCACAATAGTTGAGAAATTGCCTAGGAAGAGCGATGCAGATCACCAAATATTTATATTGCACCTCGGGAAAGAGGAGGATGAAGTGGAGGAGAAGAAGGAGGCAACCACGAGTGACCACGGACACAGTATGGCACAGCAGGAGAGGTCGAGGAGCGCAACCCCAGAGAAACGGGAGACGAAGCGAGGACCGAAAATGTTAGTGATTGTTGTTGCTGCAGGGCCTGGGACGCAGCGCACAGGGAGCGAAGCCCTGCCACGTGGTCCTGTAGGGACGAGCATGTGACCTAATTTCTGTTCGCCAGTGGGACAGACAAACAGTGCACGTTGCCCTCCTGGAGAGAACTCAGGAACTCAGGAAGTTGTTGTCTCGCCTGCTCTATGTGGTCCACGATTCCACCACAATCCCCAGTCACGTTGCTATAACGAGTTGGAAATTGGAACCGCGCTCGTCTTCGCCTTATACACTACGGCCCACAAGTCAGTCCAGGCATACAACCACAGTATACGTGGTTGGTGTAGCTTACTCCGGGAAGAGCACCAACTCCCTCCTGTGGCTGGGTCCTGGGACTGGGGGCAGGGGCCAAGGAGGGGATTCAGGATTCAAGGAGATGGTTCTAAAGAGACGATGCCTCCAATCATTGTGTCCCACGGGGCCACAGTAGATTCTACCCCAAAAAGTTCTTCTAGATTTGGCGATTCATCATATTACATTCCACTTTGGATAGATTCAGTATATGAGTGGAAGTCTGGATAATCATATTGAATACAGCAAGTGATTATATCAAACAGAAAATGTGTTCAATCTCCTGAATGTACATCTGTTTGTGCTCACTGATCCGCCCACAGTATACTTTCTGACCTTTCACAATGAGAAGTAAAATTAAACTTTTCAACTGCATGTCTACCACACACATGTTGAATTTCTACTCCAATTAAACAATCATAGTTTTATATTTTGATTTAGTTTTATGATATTTTAAATACGTGATGTCTGGAAACAAAGCAAATTGAAGAACACGATCAAATTATTTAAGAATAGACGGGCCAATGATACTCAAAGTCTAGTACCACGGCCAATACGAAAAGAATCATGTCGAGAGATATTGCTTCATCATGTAATATACATCACTATCGCCTACAACTTCATACGTCGAGGATAGTTTATAGCGGAACAGAACCTCCATCGTTTAATACTACCCTTATGCATGGAAAAATTTGTTGTATTTTGTAAAGCATAATGCAACGGGCCATATGAAGATGATGCTAAGATCGAGATTGGATTGCCGTAACGTTGATCTCAAATGTTGGGAATGGGTTTGGTCCAAGCTAGTGTACTTAAACAAAATGAAACAAAAGCTCTACAATCAAACTTCAAGATTTTCAAGTTTGATGTGAGAGGTCTACATGAGAGTAGCTTTGGAGTCCGTGAGTAGTTTCTTAATCATAGTGAAGTTATTCTTTGTCTAAAGTTGAGAGTCAATAGAAAATTCTCTCTCTTTTTAATTTGGGTTAATTGGTAACCAAATTGAAAACCCTAGATACTTGTAAAGATATAAGTGAATTTGTTATTTTAGGTTTCAAGTGATTTTTTTCAAATCAGACATATGGGTTATGTTTTTATTCCAATTTATTAAAGGAATAAAAAGAACTTTATTATTTTAATAAATTTATTACATGCTATTGGAACATAGTTTGAAAATCATGGAGATTGAAATAAAAAAAATATTTAGTGTTTTTTAGATTTTAGATAGCTAGCATTTATTCATGTGAGATAGTATGTTAGGGGATTGTGCTTGTGCATGTATGAGAAGATACATGATGGAGTACCCTATGTCACTTTGGTTGTCTTTGTCGAAGCTTATATTTCACTACTCCCCTCATGGGCCAAATAGAGCTGAGTGTACACCATGTCATTGACTCCTTTACTCCTCAAAGGGTAAAGACACATGTATGAAAGATACACAAAGATTATGATCGGGACCATTTGGTACGCATACGTGAGATGTACGACCACATTGAGATTTGTCACTTAGTGGATCACACACACTTGACATTGATTATTTAGTTTATCATTCATGGTATATCAATTGATCATGGTATGATTAGCATCCCAATCATGTTCTATTGTTGAACTTTTGAAACTAGGTTTTCATATCCATGTTTATTCCATAAGCTATCTTGTGCTGCTCCATGGCGATGTTAGATAAGCTTTTTGCTTAATGCTTGATTGTTGGCATGTGATTTCATGGATCAGATAATCCCATGGATGAGTTAACATGATTTTTGTTTCTCCTATTTCCAAGATGAGGTCATTACATTATAGCACCTATTGGACATATACTTAACTATATTCAAGCTTATAGTGTAGATCTGTATTTAAATTATGAGTCATAATTTACAATGAAGTTAGTGATGATGATTTAATTATTTAAAATTATTTAAAAATATATTATTAAATTTTTTATATTTTATATTACATATAATTTGTTATATAATGAATGATATATTCACACACAACTTTGAAAAAATTGATGTGCTTAGATAGTTATTTTAATTCAAATTACATTCTATAGTTGAATAAAATATTTTCTTGTTATTTTCATTGCAATTATACAAATTAAAACTTATTTGAAATTCTATCATTGTTAAATTAAATCAATAAAGAAAGTTAAATATAATTCATACTATGAATTTTGGACTCTTTCACTAATTATATTTCCATGTTTTAATGAATTAAATGAATTGAGATGATAAATCAAACAAATCCTGAAATGAAGATTATAAATATTAGTATGAATATATGTTACAAATTAACTTGGTGTTCAAATATGTTTTGTTGAAAAGTTAAAATTTGTAAGATGTGATGAATTTCGTGTGCAATTATTTTCATTCTTTAGGTTCATTTCCAAACATAACTGATTTAGTAACATAGAGTAATGAAGTCTAAAGTTAAAATTTTCCTAGCTTTTGAAATCAAAGTCACAATTATATTGACAATCCCTAAAATACGATTATTTTGAAAAATATGATTATTCTCCAATAAGGAAAACATTATATATGTAAATAAGGGATGAATATACAATTGTGTTACAATACAAGTGATTGCAACAAAGTGGAAATAAATACAAGATTGTCATGAAATCTAGGAACTATTTGAAACCCAAAATACATTTAGTTGTAAGTGTGTTGTTTTAGTCATATCTTCAATATGTGCAGGTTTGGAATCCATTGAAAAGAGAGAAGGTATGTAGTTTAAAGTAATAGATTTTGTACATTACAAGGATAGGTGAAGGATAAGACTTATTAGAGTTTTTCCTTTGGGGAGAGAGCTCAAGCATATTTGCCGGTTTTACTAATGTATATATTGATGTGCTTTGTTAGGAATAATATCGTTTAGGTAGGTTTATATCTGCAAATGAGTTCTGCCAATTAAGCTTTCAAATCAAAGAGAACATAGCTTCATACTTGAAGACAATAACGAGGGTCTACTTAAGCCTTGAGTATGCAAATGGGTTGACTTCGAGAAATATCATTCCGATGTAAAGTTCAGTAGAGATGTTTTCAAGGAAGGGTGGCGGACACTAGTCTGATATCTTCAAGAATATTCAAAACTAAGAGACTTCACTAATTTTGCACTAATGGAATTTTTGTAGGAGGTACCAGCCAGTTGGTCAGGCTAGCAAAGCTTCCGGAGATGCAATTGCAAAGGCTGCGGTTATCGGAGTTCGTTATGGTACATCGTGCGACCAAACGCGAGACTTGCAACCCTATAGAGTGAGGGGTTCGTGTGGAGATCGACACACTGGACGAATTGTCTAACGGAGCATTCCGTCACGATTTTTTGTTTGGTTTGAACAACGACAGTGAAATCTCATGAGGGTCGAGCCGCGGGCGAAAGACGAGGTTAGATCAAAATGATCGGAAAAAAAAAAAAAAAAAAAAAAAAAAAAAAAAAAAAAAAAAAAAAAAAAAAAAAAAAAAAAAAAAAAAAAAAAAAAAAAAAAAAAAAAAAAAAAAAAAAAAAAAAAAAAAAAAAAAAAAAAAAAAAAAAAAAAAAAAAAAAAAAAAAAAAAAAAAAAAAAAAAAAAAAAAAAAAAAAAAAAAAAAAAAAAAAAAAAAAAAAAAAAAAAAAAAAAAAAAAAAAAAAAAAAAAAAAAAAAAAAAAAAAAAAAAAAAAAAAAAAAAAAAAAAAAAAAAAAAAAAAAAAAAAAAAAAAAAAAAAAAAAAAAAAAAAAAAAAAAAAAAAAAAAAAAAAAAAAAAAAAAAAAAAAAAAAAAAAAAAAAAAAAAAAAAAAAAAAAAAAAAAAAAAAAAAAAAAAAAAAAAAAAAAAAAAAAAAAAAAAAAAAAAAAAAAAAAAAAAAAAAAAAAAAAAAAAAAAAAAAAAAAAAAAAAAAAAAAAAAAAAAAAAAAAAAAAAAAAAAAAAAAAAAAAAAAAAAAAAAAAAAAAAAAAAAAAAAAAAAAAAAAAAAAAAAAAAAAAAAAAAAAAAAAAAAAAAAAAAAAAAAAAAAAAAAAAAAAAAAAAAAAAAAAAAAAAAAAAAAAAAAAAAAAAAAAAAAAAAAAAAAAAAAAAAAAAAAAAAAAAAAAAAAAAAAAAAAAAAAAAAAAAAAAAAAAAAAAAAAAAAAAAAAAAAAAAAAAAAAAAAAAAAAAAAAAAAAAAAAAAAAAAAAAAAAAAAAAAAAAAAAAAAAAAAAAAAAAAAAAAAAAAAAAAAAAAAAAAAAAAAAAAAAAAAAAAAAAAAAAAAAAAAAAAAAAAAAAAAAAAAAAAAAAAAAAAAAAAAAAAAAAAAAAAAAAAAAAAAAAAAAAAAAAAAAAAAAAAAAAAAAAAAAAAAAAAAAAAAAAAAAAAAAAAAAAAAAAAAAAAAAAAAAAAAAAAAAAAAAAAAAAAAAAAAAAAAAAAAAAAAAAAAAAAAAAAAAAAAAAAAAAAAAAAAAAAAAAAAAAAAAAAAAAAAAAAAAAAAAAAAAAAAAAAAAAAAAAAAAAAAAAAAAAAAAAAAAAAAAAAAAAAAAAAAAAAAAAAAAAAAAAAAAAAAAAAAAAAAAAAAAAAAAAAAAAAAAAAAAAAAAAAAAAAAAAAAAAAAAAAAAAAAAAAAAAAAAAAAAAAAAAAAAAAAAAAAAAAAAAAAAAAAAAAAAAAAAAAAAAAAAAAAAAAAAAAAAAAAAAAAAAAAAAAAAAAAAAAAAAAAAAAAAAAAAAAAAAAAAAAAAAAAAAAAAAAAAAAAAAAAAAAAAAAAAAAAAAAAAAAAAAAAAAAAAAAAAAAAAAAAAAAAAAAAAAAAAAAAAAAAAAAAAAAAAAAAAAAAAAAAAAAAAAAAAAAAAAAAAAAAAAAAAAAAAAAAAAAAAAAAAAAAAAAAAAAAAAAAAAAAAAAAAAAAAAAAAAAAAAAAAAAAAAAAAAAAAAAAAAAAAAAAAAAAAAAAAAAAAAAAAAAAAAAAAAAAAAAAAAAAAAAAAAAAAAAAAAAAAAAAAAAAAAAAAAAAAAAAAAAAAAAAAAAAAAAAAAAAAAAAAAAAAAAAAAAAAAAAAAAAAAAAAAAAAAAAAAAAAAAAAAAAAAAAAAAAAAAAAAAAAAAAAAAAAAAAAAAAAAAAAAAAAAAAAAAAAAAAAAAAAAAAAAAAAAAAAAAAAAAAAAAAAAAAAAAAAAAAAAAAAAAAAAAAAAAAAAAAAAAAAAAAAAAAAAAAAAAAAAAAAAAAAAAAAAAAAAAAAAAAAAAAAAAAAAAAAAAAAAAAAAAAAAAAAAAAAAAAAAAAAAAAAAAAAAAAAAAAAAAAAAAAAAAAAAAAAAAAAAAAAAAAAAAAAAAAAAAAAAAAAAAAAAAAAAAAAAAACGCATTATTGCTTATTCCCACAGAGGTGGAATGCAACAGCCAGAGGACTATAAAAAAACCATATTTTGGATCGTAGTCTCTTCTGATATTCACACATTACCATCACTTTTAAGCTGATTTATCCCTTCGGGATGGCGAGATCCTATAGTTAGATTTGGTGAAAAGATAATGGATCTCATTTCTCATCACTGAACTGGAGGTCACTAGGCCAACACATCAGTCTTCGTTAGCCAAGTCGTTGGTGTAAAAACCAATGGGAACAAGAACTTCGTTGTCGTTAATGGGAGCATGTCCGAGCTAATTCGCCCGAGTCTCTATGGTGCCTATCAGGTAATCTTTGACCTGTCTTAAGATTCTTTGCCAGGCCGACTTGGAGATCACATCGCATGAGCTCTTATTGTGGCTAGGTTTTTTACTGGAAGAGTCAGGCTCTGAGTGGATAGGGATAGACATGTAGATGCTTGGGTTTCTGCAGTTAATTGTTGCTAACTGAGGGCCTCGGTGCTGTTCTGTGACAGCACATAGAGCTCATTGCGCCTCCTCCAGCTGACGCGAAGGAGGAGGTCTTTGATGTTGTGGGACCTGTTTGTGAATCTGCAGACTTTTTAGGCAAGGATAGGGAACTGCCAACCCCTGCAGAGGTGCGTAATCACCGAGTTACGATTTAGTATCTTCCTTAAAGATTTTGTCTCGGCCAGGTTACTGTTATTGAAATTCTGCATTGACTTTGCGTCAAGCAAATAATTTGCAAGTTTCTTACATGCCAAAAGGTTTGTAGTTGTCAAGCTGACTATCCGTTCGGTGGTTCTGTGTAGGGTTCTTGGCTGTTGTACATGACGCCGGAGCGTACTGCATGGCCATGGCATCTACTTATAATTTGCGAATGAGACCTGCTGAGTACTGGGTAAGTAGGCATGCATATTCTTGGCTGTCACACTTCTCTAGCGGCAGTATTCCGAGTTGAAGTATGAGAAGGTGTGCTAATGTGGGTTTTTTGGGTGCAGGTCAAGGAAGATGGCTCACCGCAAAAATAAGGCATGCCGAGACCCTTGACGATCACTACCGATATTTTGAAACTTGTAAGGTCAACATGAATTTATCACCCACAGATTCAGTTTCTGTGTCGAAGCTGTAATCATAAGTCTCATTGTAGTTTCGAAATTATTTTTCTTCTTCTGTCACTTCACACTGAATCATTAACAACCCATTCTGAATTGTGTACAGACCTATGTGAAACGGATCGAGCTTCGACGGGAAGCGCGTAATCAGACAGGAAATTGTTTAGGTCCGGGGTTGTGAAGTACGTAAAGGGAGTCCAAGATCGCCGTAGCTCATAATCTCATTCAATCCATTAGCAGGAAGTAATTATTCCAACTCTGAAAGGCGTGGCACCACACGTAGATATCTCTCTTGGTCTGCTCTGAGTCAATTTTTTCCTCTCGGGTGATCTTGATTGGATGCTGGAGATGTCCCAGTTAGCAGAGGATGTCCAGCTACGGTTGCTCACTTGAGGCATTGTAAAATCTCCAATGAGGAGTCCATTTTTTAAATCTCTGGTGTTCGGTGTGTTAATTCGGAGTTTTGTCGCTGTTTTGTTTTCGCCGTGCACTCATGTGATCGTAATGTTTGGTGGAGCATTTGGTCCATTCTAACCGCATTTCTGTGCACACTGAAATGGGCTTTTTGCCATTAAATGTCTCAAGGCATTTGAAAATTTGTCCACAGTATACGTCATACTCTTGTCGTTCACTGCAAGAGTGCGAGAAGGCCTCCAGTCTGCTCTCATGTTGAACAACATTTGTGGACTTCATTTCCCGCGTATGCAATCCTTCGTGTGTCAACTCGAGTCGTGTGTGCTTGATATCGTTACACACACAACTCGCCTCGCAAGAAGCGGCTTCAATGGGTAGATGAACTGTCCGTAGAAGAAAAATTGGTAAAGTTACTTCAGATTCCATCTGCTCTGAGTCGAAGGGTTCTGCGGGCCTCCTTTGAAACTGTACTCGGTTAGCCTCGGTAGCACTCTCCTCATAATATTGCTGAGTAGTCCTATCAATTAACAGAATTAGAAAGGAAGGAATAGATGATGAGGAGGCGGAAGAGGGAGAAGATCTCTCACTGATGCAGCATATAGAGTCTAAAACAGTAGATCTTATAACAGTGCACGTATGGGAAGCTGCATAGAATAAGTGAAAGTAGTCAGTATGTGTTTATGATGCGGATCAGCAGACCATAGGCTGCATCCATGGATGTGGACGAGGGCGCTTCGCCCTCCTAGGATATTAGAGGGGAATAAAGAGTTATTTAGTGTTAAAAGTTAGTGGCTATTTCATATGAATCAGTTATATGTATGATTGTCATATATACTCTTAGACTAACATCACCACAACATAGTCATACTCTCCATAGACGTTAGAGGCACAAGACTTATTATTTTTTGTTAAATGACAATCTGTTAAGAAAAGTCTTTTTTTCTCATGCCAAGTGTGAACAACCTTTAGACTAACTAGCTATAACCTATTGAGTTGTATCATAAAACCACCGCTTGCTCCACGAAAAACTCTAACAATACTAATAAAAGATTTCACCTCTTTCTCTTAACATCCCATAAAACCAAGAATGAGATCTTGACAGTTTTGCCCTGAGTTTTGTCCATCATCTATGTAGGCAAAAGTTGAACAATGGTCTTGCAATCATAACTATAGATAACATGCATCTCTCGGTTAGCCAATCCAAGATTCACACACCATGTCAAATAGTTAGGTCCATAGCATGACCCAACACATGACATTGTGATACCTCCAACAATGTAGGGCTACTATTATACAGAACAAAAGCCCATGGCTTCTCTCATCAAATTTTGAGTTCCACCAATCGCTACAAGTGAGAATCCCACATGTTAGGACCCTAGTTAGAGAATTTGAGTTTATTTTTTTATTTTTGGAATAAAAGTGTGCGATATTCCTGATGAAGTATAGTTTGTCGAATGTTTTAATATGACCAAGACGAATAGTTGTTAGAAAATGACTGAAGTATCCATCAGATTAGGTAGTTAGTAAAAACATCAACAAGTGAAACGAGCAACGTAAGAAGCAAGAGTTTAGCCGACGGAACATTAGGCAACATTAAGAAAAAGATCAATCATTCGCTGTTGGGGCTCGAGGCTAATCAATTGCCGCCGATGAGGAAGATGCCGATAGGAGTGTGGTATAGACCATTGGTGCCAAAGCCTGATTGAACAACGGAAGAATTGTTACAATTGAAGAACTTAGGAGGAGCATCTCCCTAGCATGGCGATGGAACTATGTGGGCCCGTAGTTGTGTGAGGAGGTTCGAAGCTAAGAAGGCAGCAACCGATAGAATGGAGAGGCTATCTCGATTTTTGAATGCGTCAGGCTCAAAAATAACATCAACTTGAGGGGCTGTTATTATACACAAGATTTAACTTTGATGAATCAAAATGGTTTGATCCTCGAGGAAGGAAAGACACCTAGTGTATTTAAGATCGACCTCATTTGTGATGACTTTAGGAGGAAGTTCATGTATACCCCTCAATCAATTATTCTCTCCTGAAAGAACCATGTATGGGCATGCACAAGTAGAATAGTGACACTGCTGGAGGATCGATCAGTACTGAAGAGATCTTTGCTTCAAGAATGTGCAACTCGATGGAATGTAAGCTTGGTACAGTTGTGAGAGAAGGGAGTGTTATATATCTCCTCGCTCGGGTTCACATGGTTCAAGAATGGTGTATAACATCACTAGAGAGAAAGAGATATCGCCTGAACGAAGCTACGTATGAGGAGGGCTTTAGTGAGAATGAAGGTAGCATTGGTTCAACCGTAAGTCTCGGGACCTAGTGGAGGAGAGAGAGCTTGCGCTGCCGCAGAGGAGAACAAGGAGCAGATGCCTTTAAGGGTGCCAGATAAAGGATACGATATTGAGGCATCCGTTGTCGTGTTGTGACGCGACTGGCTTATGAGAAGATGGCCATATGCCGCCCCTCAGCCGTTGTCATGACGGCGATACTTTAGGTTAGATAAATCGACGCAAGACCGTGAGGTCACCGTGTTCTCACCGTTGGATCAACTTTGTATATCGAGTTGAAAATGCTCCAAGAGATATGACTTTGGACCCATCAGAGGAAAAAGCGAGTCGATGGGAAAGGTATGGGAGAGAGCTAGACACATCAATTTTCTAACTAAGGGTGCTTATCTGATCAAGTGGAGTCGACGAGACATGGATAGAGGACAACATGATCCTCCAGATGTACCGATGCCTAATCCATTTGTGTCAACATCCTGTATTCATCGCGGATCATTTTCGACGTTGTTAGTGTATCATTTGGAGATAACTTTCTGCAAACGATAAACTTCCATACCAATATTTTCCAGCTTTGAAAGCCTACGGCGCGATTTGGGGACGTAATAG